>PVKE010024826.1:0-23428 GCA_004027555.1 Craseonycteris thonglongyai
TCCCCAAACTGCTCCTTCTCCCTCCCTCTCCCGCTCTCCCCTTTTTCCTCTAACCTTTGTGTGTTGTTCTGCGTTGTGTGGTTCTCTCAGTTGAGGGTGCTTCTCAGGGTTTCCCCTGTGGGTTCCTTTTTGTTCGTAAGTCCCTTCCCAGGTAGGTGTCTGGGTTCTCCTCTCATGCCGCCATCTTGCCGATCTCCTGGTTTTCGTTTTAATAGATGCCAGCATCTCAACTGAAGTATTGCTTTTGCTCATCCTATCATCTGGGTTGCCTTGTGAGGGCAGCAGCCCAACTCTTCTACAATGAACACGTAAGCTGAGGTCAGGAACGGTGCTGAACTGTGTCTGCGGCCCAAGTTATGTCCTCCCCAGTCATGTTCTGCCTTTCCTGCTCCTTCCAATATTCCCATCTTCAGCTGTCTTGATGCATGTAACTCTCAAACATGTTTGTGTGCTCAGCAGGGGATTCTTTGTTGATTGCGGTTGCCCAGGTTGTAACTTTAAGGAGAGGTACAAAGGGTCTTCTCAATCTGTCATAATGCTGAAGTCTTCCGTCACATTTTCTTTATGCATCCATCTGTCAATGAACACAATATCAATCCAGATCTTGGCTACTGTAAATAATTCTGCAATAAACTTGGGAGTGCAGACACCTCTCCAAGATACTGATTTCATTTCCTTTGGATTTATACCCAGAATTACGATTGCTGGATAATATGGTAGCTATGTTTTTATTTTTTGAGGAAGCTCTATTCTGTTTTCCATTGTGGCTATATGGATATGCATTATCACAAACTGCACAGGGATTTCCTTTTCTCCAAATCCTCACTAACACTTATCTCACTGTTTTAATAATAGCCATTGTAACATGTGGGAGGTGATAACTCATTGTGGTTTTGATTTGCATTTTTCTGATAGTTAAATATTCGTATGTTGAGCCTCTTTTCACATATCATTGGCCATGTAAATATCTTTTTTTGGGGAAAAGAATTTATTCAGGTCCTCTGCCAGATTTTGAATCAGATTTTTGGGGTTACTGGATTGTATGAGCTCTTTATATAATTTGAATATTAACCCTTTATCAGGTATATGGTTTATAAATATTTTCTCCTAGTTCATAGGATGCACTTTTATTTCATTTGTTTATATTGTTTATTTGCTGAGAGATTGTTGATTACTGATATCATTTTCTTATTTGTTATTGTCTTATTGTTTGGTGCATCATAATAACATATTGCTTTGTAAAAGAAATAAAAATGCCTAAAACATTTTGACTCATTTTGAGTTACAGATTAGGGTCTAAATGTATTTTTCAAAAATGAATTTTGTTTTTGTGCTCTGATATCTTTAGGCACAACAATAATCCATAGGCTTGCTACTCATTTCTTGTCTCTCTCTATATAATTCTCTCTATAATTAAATAAGTCAATACAAGTAAAGAATTTACAGCAGTTCCTTACACAGGACAAATGCTCAAAATAATAATATTGCTTTAATCGTTCCTTTTCCCCTAAATTCAGGATAATTTTTCAGTCTTGTTCTCCCTATCACTGACTCAGCTCCACAGTGTTTTTTCATTTTGAGCTTCTAATGAGTTTTTAATTCATGCAATGTCAGTTAGTTCTTCTTCAGTTTCTTTCCTCAATACAGATAGCTCCTTTTACAGCTAATTCTCTTGTATTTTCATCTCATCTTTGACCTTTTCATTCAGAACTTCAAAAAATGGGCTTTAAATTTTACATTTTCTTCGTGTTGTAAACACTTGTCTAAACATTTCTTCCACGTCATTTAAAAATTTTTTTTTATTGTTTTTGACAGAGAGAGAGAGAGAGAGAGAGAGATACAGAGATAGAGACAGAGAGAAGGGGGAGGGCCCAGAACAGACTCCATAGTTGCAGATCATCAGTTTTTCCACATAGTTTCATTCCACAGGCGGGCGCAGGGCTGCACAGGGCAGGAACTGGGCCGGGGTCTCACCCTGGTGAGAACCGAACTGGGGGCACTCCCCAGCTCAGCATGTAGGTCCGCACCAGCTGAGGCCGGGATTCGATCCATGGTCCCTGGGGCTGAAAGGCAAGCGCTTAATCTACTGAGCAATCCCAGCTCCCCCTAAACATTTCTTCTAATTCCTTGAGTGTATTTTCTTCCAAAATGTGTTCTTCAATCAATCATTTGCACGCTAGACTCCTTTATTCTACTTTTTGCTACACTTGTGTACATTTAATCCAGGCAAATTGTGTTACATCCATGTATCTTTAAATAGGAAGGGGCATTCCATTGAAGGCTTGCCTTTTGTCCAAAATTAGAATGGGTGGATTCTCTTTAAACATCATTGTTTTCCTGTATATTGTTTGAAAATTCTCTTTAGAACATTTAGCAGGAGGGCAAGAATTCATGGTTTCTCACTTTTAAAAGGTTTTTCAAGAGGGAAAATGTCAAGGAATGTAAAGGGACCCTGGGCAGTTACAGTTAGAGAATTCTGCATTTTCTCTCTTCTGTTAATTAGTTTGAATCCCAGCAACACGGGTCAGGTCCACAAAATCAAAGGTGTGTTCTGGTCAGTAGAAGATACCTTGGGATTTGGATTTCTTTCACTACTTGGGGGAGGATGGCCAAACTTTTCATGAAATATTTGTCATTTATGAGTTTAGAATTCTTTATATTCTCCCAACCATTTTATTTTCTGTTGACATTTTGGGCAGAGTTGTTTAATCCTTAAACATTTGTCTCTTTTTTTATATTTGTCCCTTTTCTTACCTGGTCAAACATAGAAAGTAGTCAGGTTTTGTGGTGTCTTTCAAGTAAAAGCTGTGGAAAATCATTTATCTTTAATGGAGAAAAAGAACTTCAAGTGAGTTATTCTGTGTCTTCCTGAAAATGCCTAGCCCCTCAATCTTGATCCCTCAAAATTCAAGAATATTTTCTGAAACACTGCTCTCATTACAGATATCTCCAAATGGAAAATACTAATACCTTTCAAACACACATGTCTTTCTTTTAGTTAAATACAAATTGTTCAGTAATTTAATGATATTAGAAGTATGCAATATGCCACTGATAACATTGTTTAGGGTAAACGTGCATTTTAAAAAAGTATTAGTGACCTCTTCCTAGTCTTTCATATCATATTAAGAGAGATACCATGAATTTAGATATACAATTATAATTTTTTCCATAGTTATTTCGAGATTTCTTCAAAGATTTTTTAAAATTTTTGACAGAGAAAGACAGAGAAAAGGGGGTGGGGTGCTCAGAGCAGTCTCCATAGTTGTAGGTCATCATCTTTCCATATGGTTTTCTTTCCACACAGGTGGGTATAGGGGGAAGCGGGCCAGGGGCCTCCCACATGGAAGGCACACCCTCTTGGTGCCTTGAGCCTAGGGTCAAACCAGGGAAGGAGGGACAAGAACCAAACTGGGGCTTCCCGCATGGGTTCACATGGGCCGGGGTTGGGATTCAATCCTTGGTCCCTGGGGCTGCAAAGCAAGCATTCAACTCGCTGAGACATCCCAGCTCCCCCTGAGATTTTTTAATACTCAGAAAGTTTTACAAATGAGACAACTGAGTAGGCAAGAAAAATATTCATTGAAGCCTAAAAGTTCTAAGAAGAGTGACTCTCAGAGCTGTTAAAGAAGCTGAATGACTTCTGGAAGATTCCCCCACTCCCAGTGCATGTTGGACTTACTGACTTTCTTCTCCTCAATTGTTTCATCTGACCTCAACTGGTCACGATAATAGACCTTTCTATAAATTTGATGTCATACAGATCAGAAGCCTAACATCCACAGTGCTTCCTTTGGAAAATTGTTTCATCCCGACCTGAATTCCGCTAGGTTTCTGACAAGTACCTAAATCCACAAACTTACAGTCAGCACCTGAGGACTGTGGCATAATTACTGAACAGGATTATCAGTGCTACATTTAAGCTGCCTTACATAATTTTGTAGGCTGGCCTAAAAAATAGAATTCTCCTAAAAGCACTGTCATTATTGAAAATGCACTATATCTCACTGACAAAATCACTTTTGAAATAAAATCTAGTCATAATTGGGCCATTGTGTATTTTATGCTATTGTTTCTTGTATGTTCCTTTATCTCTTATAAGTTGTAAGCCTTCATATAGAGAGAAAACATTCTAGTTATCTTTTATTACTATTCATACGTACTTTGCAGAAAAATCACTTCTCTAAAGAGCTGGGGCTACCTTGTAGAGTGCTTCATTTTCCATAATAGTTTCTTTCTTATCATCTCAACACTCTCTGCTTGTTCACTTAACAATAATTATACCATTACAGGAAAGATGAGCTCATATGAGAGCCATGGAGTGTTTTTCAATCTCCAAAATAGGGCTGGAACACATTTTAGTGAATATTTATAATTCACTGCAGAAAAATTCTTTAAGAAGTGTTGGGCCTGAAATGATAAAAATGTAAAGGTATTTTCCAGAAATAGTAAATACTGAGTAAAAAAATAAATAAATAAAATAAAATATTCAGTAAAAACTAAAATTTTGAACTCCTTGAAGACTTAGGTGAGAAGTCATATCCTCTAAGAAATTTTCTTTGACCCCTCAGGCTAAGCCAACTTCATTTGGCACCCACAGCATCTTCTGTGCTTAGCACTCAACATATAATTTCAAATTATCTGAATATATGTCTCTCTCTCAGTCTCTCAACTGTAACTCTCAAATCACGGCAGAACAACACTCTGCTGATTTTTGAACTCTCAGTGCCCAGATGCTATATGTAAAGATTAATTTTCCCTTGAAGGAAATACCCAGAGATCTATATCTCAAATCTGTAGACAGATGGTTTTTACTCTTCTCCTTAGTCACTAGGCTCATGACAAGGTGACTCACCTACTCCAAATCTTTTGCCATATACACTCTGGAAATCAATATGACTAAACTTGATTTTCCCTGTTTAGATAAATGATGAAATTGCTCCTCATTCTGATGCTTCATGTCAAGGTTGGAAAACCATCTACCTTATTACAAAATTGGCCCAGTCAACTTAGCCTTAGGGGGTCTCACAGTAAACATGATCTGATTTGAAGCAATTCCCAAGAAAATGTGTTAAATTAAGAGCTATTCCCTGATGTAAAACCATTCTTTCAGAAGATTTGGTCCTAAAAATTTGAATTTTACTGCATAATATGAATGCTTGAAAAAAAAAAGAACACTAATTTCTGAAAATGAGTAGAAAGCAGCTCTCCAGCTGAGATTAAATATAACCTAATCATGTCATCAGTCTGCCAGAACAAGATAATTTTTTAACCCTAATTCTTACCATGCTCTGCTTGAGTGAAAAATCACCTACATATATTTGACTAAATTTCAGGTGTTGCAAAATTTATACTGTTTCTTCCTAAAGGTACAAGAACTTGGAAAGAGAAATCCACTATCATAAAGTAATAATCTGAAAAATTCCTCAGGATATACACTTAGAAACCTGAAAAATTCCTCAGGACATACATTTAGACTTTCAGAAATAAAATGAAGACTAATGTTACACAGTGAATTGGTTCACTAGAACCAGTCAAAACTGGAGCCAAATAAATTTTCCTCCTTATTTTTTGACCTGCCTCTTCATTTCTTGGGTGCACAAAACAAAATCTCAACTGATATCTTGAGCATCTAGAGGGGGTTACTTTGGACAGACACCCACACTGTAGGATAAGGAGACCTCTCTGCTCAGTTACCTGTCAGATACCCCCAAAGAGCAGATACCCCCAAAGAGGCCTTGTAGATATCTGATTAATTTGTTTTAGTGCAATTGCACACTGACCTTAGATGTTGGACACTATTTCCAGGGCTTTTCCTGGGGAATTGGAAAGTTATAAAGTGAATTTTGGCAATTTAAAACAAAATTTTCATCATTATATGTCGGAAAGAATATGCACATGGCAAATTCCAATTACATTACATGTACCCTTTAGCTACCTATTAATTCTGGATTGGCAGTGAATATATTTAAATAATTCTACCTTCAGGATCTTACCTTGCAATAAGGTGTTCACTGGTATCATTGTGAGTTTTTTGATGAAAAATGTGTATACAGTGGACTCTCTGTTAACCAGAACTCAAGGACCTTGCAAAAAAATGTTTGCCAGTTACTTGAGAGTGCTGGTTGCTTGAGTTCTGGTTAATGGAGAGCTTACTTCCATTTGTCTGGCATCTACCAACCCCCATGGGTGCCGGTTAACTGAGAGTCTACTGTATTAAGCATCTACTCTTCTGTGCTCAGAAATGTTCTATGACCTACAGCTGTCATGCTCAATAAATATATATTGAATGAACGGATATGACAGAAATAAAAGAGGTGGAAGAGAGTCTTTGATCTCATTAAACTTACAATAAACTTACAAAGAGATTCTATAAAACTGAGGATTCATTAATGATTTCAGAACAATACAAAGTGCCCCTAAGTGCTAAACTGTGATTTGGTTGTGATTGTTCAACAGAGGGAAAGACAAGTGTGCAAAAGAAGAATCAGACAGAGTTCTATTGAGGGATAACTGTCTACGACGCGGGGCACTAATGCACAAGGGGTCAAACTCCTGTGCAGCTCTTTTCTTATGTCAGAATTGAAATGTAGCTTCCCAGTTTAGTCTTTATCCCTCCTTACATATCCATCTGCATCACCTCCATTGGTGAAAACATCCAGTTTCATGGAGCATGCCAATAATTTTCATTAATATCTCTGATGCCAACTTATCCTTTGAGCACCCGATTTGAAGATCCAACCATCTACTTGACAACTCCACTTCAATGTCTAAAGGCAGTTAAAATATATAACATATCTAAAACAGAACTTTTAAATACCACTCCTTGACCTGCTACGTTCCCCATATCCCATCAATTCATTAAAATGCCAACAACCAGCCAGCTGCTTTGCCCCAAACCTAGGAGTCATTCATGAGTCTTCTCTTTTCTTTATCAACCATATTCAATGAATCGACACTCCTGTCAACACCTGTATCAAATTCATGCCATCGCTTCTCACCCTCACTTCTATCTCCATCACCCTCTTCTTAATGGGTTTCCCTGTTTCTGCTTTTTGTAAGCAGTTATTTTCTCAAAAGCTAAAATCTGTACTCTACTTAAAACATTCCAGTGGTTTTCTATTACTAATGAAATAAAATTCAAACTTTATTACTACGTTCTAGAAGAGCTCACTCTAGTAAATTATGAGCCATTAATCATAATATTAGTCTGGCAGATCATGGCTTCCATTTAAAAACTAGAGCAGAATAAAAAAATACCATAGTACCTCAAATGTAGTAGTGGCATTTTTTATACCTTTTAATTAAATATATGTAAGCTATGTGTGTATTTGCAAAGCAAAACATACTTTTCTAGGTTACATTAATGTCTAAAACCCCTGGCCTGTGTGATAGAGCTTGTGCCCATCTCTCCAATCTTTTCTCACACGACTCTACCTTGTTCACTGATGCAGCCTCACTGACTTTCATTTTAATCCTCAATCAGGCAAGCTAATCCTGTCTTCAAAACACGTGCACATACCAGTCCCTCTGTGAGGCATGATTCATCTTTAGCATTTTATGTGGCTGGTTCTTATTCTTCATCCCAATTCAAGTGTTACCTCCTAAAAAAACATCCGATCTAAAGTAGTAACTTCCTTCCTGTGCTGCCCCCACAGCTAGGCCATCACTCTGTTCAAGCTCCCCCTTAACACTGTAACCACTTCCTCTCATTCATTCACTTGTGTCTTTATTTTCTGCATTTCTATATTGGAATGTAAACTTCCATGAATTCAGAGATCATATCTGCCAGATTTTCTAGTTTATATTTAGTGCGAAGAATATTGTTTATGTTGCTATAGGTGTTCAATAACTTTTGGACAATCCTCCGTGGAGGCAATGCTGAGGAGACCTATAGTCTCCCGTGGGCTTCTCAGGGCTACACTGAGGGAAGACGAAGCAGTGAGATTAGTATTCAGTACCCCTCCCTTTTGGCTTTGTATTCTGTCCAAGAGGCCATTTGTTTTAGCACCTACACTGTTAATTATGGGGTCCTGCTTCTCGTTTCTTTATGTGGAAAGGATAAATAGTTATTATTGAATAGTCATTTAAAAGGTGGTGACTTCTTTTCAGGGCAATCATTATTAAAATTGCACAAACACATACATAAAGCCATTTACTTGAAATGAAGACAGACTGACAATAGATTCCTTTCTCTTTTATTCACTACCAGTGTACTACCTGCTTAGAATAAGGAGACACCTTTTTGACGTTCCTAATGATATCCTAGCTCACAACTATATGCACAACCACTGCTATGACCAAACGAACTCTTTATTTATAGTAATTTACATCCAAGACAATGAAATTTGTTTCCTGGCATTACTGATTTAGGTAACATTATTTTAGACACCAAGTAAATTTTGGCTCATTGTGGAAAATCAACTAAATTGATAGTTTCATATAATATGTACTGTATATGTATTGTTTTCTCTAAATTTTCATTGAAAGTAGATGGAACAAGGTTCACTGAAAGTAGACAAGATCAGGAAATGAGAGGTCAGTTACTTAGCATCTTGGTCCCAGATCTAAACTTAACTAGCTGAAATATTTAGATAAGTCACTTAAAGTCTTGAGCTTTAGTTTTCTCACTTATGAATCACTTCTTGGTCTTTGGCTAAAATCAATGTCGTTTTCTCACATATGATAAGAGGGCCAGTTTAGGTAAAAATTCCCACTATATACTGACATTTTTAAAACTCTAATTGCTAGTTTAAATTAACCCTCACTAAGTTAATCCTCACACAAAAAAGTTCAGATGTAGGTTGTTTCATTTATCCCATTTTTACATATGCAAACAAGGAGGCAGAGCAGGGAAAAGATAACACAGATAGTTAAGTGGTAGAGATGGTCTGAATTTAGATTCTCTGACTCCAGAACTCATACTCTTGTTCATCTGTCTGCGTACACTACAAAGTGATCACCACCAAAAGTCTAGTTACCACCCTTCACCATACAATTGACTCCCTTCTGCCCACTTCCAACCCCTTCTCCTATGATAATCACCAATTTGTTCTCTGTATCTTTGAGTATGTTTTGTTTGTTCATTTGTTTTGTTTTGTTTTAGATTCCACATATGAGTGAGATCATACAGTATGTATCTTTCTCTGTCTGACTTATTTCACTTAGCATAATACCTTCAGTCTATCCATGTTGTCACAAATGGCAAGAATTATTTCTTTTTTTTACAGTTGTGTATATATATATTTGTATATATGTACATATATGTAGATGTGTATATATACCCATATGTATATGTGTGTGTGTATGTATGTATGTGTGTGTGTATATATATATATATATATATATATATATATATATATATATATATATATCACATCTTCTTTACCCATTTTTCTATTGATGGATGCTTAAGTTGTCTCCATATCTTGCAATTAACATAGGGGTGTGTGTGTGTGTATGTATGTGTGTGTGTGTGTGTGTGTATATATATATATATATATATATATATATATATATATAAAACTTTTGAATGAGTGTTTTTATATTCTTCTAATAAACACCCAGAAGTGGAATAGCTGGCTTATATACTATTTCTATTCTTAATTTTTTTCAGGCATACTTTATTCTCTCTACACATCAGCCAGAGTGACCCTTATAAAATTAAAATCAGTATTTTAATTTTATTGTAACTACTTATTGTAAAATAATGATGACATTCAAAATACCCAATAACTGTTAATAAGTGCCAATCAATCAGAGACAATGCTAACTCATTTACAATGAGAAACTGTTGTGAGCACCAATCACTTTGACAAAGCAACGTTATTTGTGCAATTATGTTCTATACATTGTGTATCTCAGCGCTTGTTTCCTTAGCACTTAACTTGACTTATAGTAGTCTTTGTGTTGAACAAATGAAAGAATACAATTGAGAAAATAATTTAATCAATATGCCAATATTTCAAACTAATTTCTAGCACCCTGGTTTCTAGAACCAATTCTTAACCTGGGGGTGGGGAGTAGTATGGATTTAAAGAATAGTGTTCTAACTCTTTCAGGCTCAGCATCAAACCATACTTGCTGCTTTTCTGGCTCCGATATTGAATTCACATTCATATCTTACTATCTGTCTCATTCTCATGTCTCTTTAGGAAATAAGGTGACTCCCTTTCTTCCCTCCCCACACCACATCTATCCTCCCCACCATCATGACCTTCTTAAAAACTGGAGTATGGCTCAAAACTAGAGACTAAGAAGTTACTCTAAAGCCTATTCATTGATATACTGGACTTAGTGAACCCAAATTCTTGTCCATCAAGGCATAGTTAAGTCCAGTTCAATAGGTATTTATTGACAAACTCTTGGAATACAATAACAAATGAATCATAATCTCTTTTCTTCCAAGAATTCATTGTATTTTGGTCTAAATAAACATGCAATTGAGTCATTTAAGTAAATAAACATTAACCAACAGGAAGACTAAACTCAGTTGCAGGTATCAGAATAGCAAGACATTAAGGATGTTGTAAAAAAATTTAAGAGTTTAATGTTGATATAAAAAAAAAACAAGGGGAAGCCGGGATGGCTCAGTGGGTTAAGCGCTCACTTTGCAGCGCTGGGGACCGGGGATCGAATCCCGGCCCCGGCCCGTGCAGAACCATATGCTGAACTGGGAGCTCCCCCAGTTCAGTTCTCTCTCTGTCTCTGTATCTCTCTCTCTCTCTCCCTCACTCTGTCAAAAATAAAAATAAAATATATTAAAAAAAAAAGTCTAATTAAAAAAACAAACAAAGAAAACAAAACAAAACCATGCACTAATGGAAAACTTTAGAGCTCAATGGACTTCATTATATTATCATTTAATTATTATCATAAAACTTTTATTTTTATCATATGTAGCGTTATGCAATAGTTTTGTCCTCCCAAGTACAAAGGGTCTCTAAAAGCCTCAATCCATCCCTAATAAGCACTAAGATAGAGACACAAATAGGTTGCTTTGGTATAACAGCATACAGAAAAGCAACTGAATTAGGGGAAGTAGGGGAGAGTAGAATGCAGGAGAGGAGAAGGCATTTTAGAGGAAGCAATGTTTGAAGTAGGTGTTAAGGGACACATTAACCAGGTTAAGGCAACCCCTGTGGTGAGATCATTCCATCACTCTGAATTAGATCTAATTTTCCCCGCTAGCCTAGCCCATCATCTGCTGTCTCTTTGTTATTTATGAATCTGCCACATTGAACTTTCATGTTCTGCTCAATGCTCAGTCTGTACCACCTCATGAGGTGTATTTGGCACCAAGCCCTACGTTTGGCTATATTCCAACATCCAAGAATCATGGACTATTCGTCTATTTCAATGAGGCTAATTTGCTCAGTTTCTATTTTTGTGTTTCCTTCAATGATCACCTGTATTTCTCTTAGTCATTAAACAAATGTCAGCTTGCATCATCACCATCTTTTAAAACATTATTTAAAATTACCTTTGATCAGAAGTCTTTCACAGTGGATAAAAGCATGCATGGAAATGGCTTCCTTCCTTCTAATGAAAAGTGACCAGTTCATATTGTTTAGAGTTGTATACTCATAAATATATATCCAAAGAATATACATGTGACTAATCCTAACTAATGTTATTTAAATAAGACTTATACTTCTCAGCTGAATGCATCTAATTTCACATTGTTTCATATTGTCTTGTCATCATCTCATATATCATACTGTCTAGTCTCATACTGTGTAGTCTCAAAGGTTCCTTGGTTCTTCACCTCATGTTTATTTAGCTTTACTACCTCACAATGCTCACCATTGTGAGATTACTGGTAAAACTTTTACCACAGTGAGTAAGATAGAGGCACACGTTACTTAAATCTCTTGATAGAATTTAATTGTTTTGAAGAATTAGAGCATTTCATATGGGAGCAATATCAAAATAGATGACCTAAAACTAAAGTTGTTTTCCCCAGAACATGCAGTCACTGAATTATCTCCTGAGGCTGATGATATTTTTTCAGCTCTTTCTGAAAAGAAAATAAACAAATGCTTCCATTTTTTCCTCAGTTGCTCTTTGTTCCTTATGAACAGAAAGACAATATTTCATAAAGTGTATTCCTTAGACCACTGATCTTGTATCCTCTGGAAAAGGGCTCTTTTTCTGGAGATAACTTTGGGAATCATTGCATCACATAGCCCTGGTTTGAACACAAGAAACACTATCATGGTAAAGACTAGCATTTCAGTAAATAGCCTAAGTCTTCTTTGTTAAACCCTTCATTTCATAAGCATATGTGAGTGTAGAGCAGATATTTCTCTCCCATAATATCCTTATCAACACCATAGCATGGAACATCATCTTGGGAAATGCTATATTGTCCCCTTTATTGAACTTGTATGCTGATAGATGAAAGATGAGCACTATGTACTCTCAGGCTTTTATTTATATTTTATGTAGAAATTCAAAGTAGCAGTTTTTGTTGTTGTTGGTGGTGGTTTTTTTTTTTCTTTTCTTTTTTTTTTTTGATGTCATGATGTTTAGGTGTATATTAAGTAAGCACAGAGCACACAGTTCTGCAATTCTAGGTCTTTACTTATATAAACCTAGTGTGGATGACCCCAACTTTTATAATTGTAGCAATCACTACCGGGATGCAAACAAAGCAACAAGAATAAAATTTTTAAGGAATGAGAATATTAGCATTGAACCATTATGCTGCCATCTGAGCAGACATGCCATTATAGGGTTGATGGTGAATAAAAAGTGGAGGTTCACTCCCTCTCTATTCTTCTGTATAAAAAGAAGAATAAGAGTCTTGATTCTGGCTTGGACTAGGGCTCAAAATACCAGGAGAACCACAGGCTTCCACAGAGAGATTCTTAGCATGGGAATCCAGGAGACAGGTGATTTAGTCAGTAGGCCCCAAAGCAGCTATTAGAAACTTAGGACATGTTCTCTTTAAAAGTACATGACTTATTTTTGATAACCATTTAAAAATGTTTACTCTCAACTGCCTTGCTGGCCTTTTGATGCCATCCTTTATTTCCAGAAATAGTCTTGAAATAACAAATGGGCAGAGAACTAATAGGATTTCAACATTAGTGTTTTACTGAGTTTCAGTAATCTGGTCAATTAATCTCACTGTAAATTATGGCAAATATTTAAAATAATCATTAACAAGAAATCACAGGTATAAAAAAGTCAGATGTTGATCCATGACAGCCTTTACTTTCCATAATGTATTAACACTCTGACTCAATTTGTTTTTCTTTTGCACTGAACTGTGTGTGTATTGTGTTACTTCCTATGTTTCAAGATGGAGCAATTCCTTGCAATTATACTATTTGTCCACTCAATTATCCATTAATTTGGCAAATATTATTGACAGTCCATTATGTGTCAGGAGCTACTCTGGTTTGTTATTACATTTACAAATGTTGGTGTAATAAATGAAATCAGCAGTTGCTTTTGCAATCCAAGTAAAATTTACTTGTACAGAAGAATCTAGGAGATCTTATCAAAAACAGAGGCAACTGGTACTTGAGGGAAATAAGCTAATAGGCAGGCTATGCATTTTGCTTGCTAGTGTTTTTGACAAAACCCCTGTGCTTTGAAGTGCATATTTAAAATCCAGATTTAGAGAAAGAGGTCAGGATGACAGAGTAGGCAGATCCTGAGTTTACTTCTTCTCATGGACACACCAAAACCACAACCATATACAGAACAACTGTTGCTAAGAACAACCCAAAGACTAACAGAACAGCTTTTCTACAAATAAGAATATAAAGAAAAAGCTACACCGAGATGAGTAGAAGCGACAGAGGTGTGGTTTAGTAAGTACCTACACCACCAGTGCAGTGACCTATAAACAGGAGAAATATTATAACTTCAGAAGTTCCCACTGGGCTACAAGGGGCCTGAGCCACATATCAGGCTCCCCAGCCCTGGGGACCTGCACCAGCAAGAGGAGCCCCTATAATATCTGGCTTTGAAAACCAGTGGGGCTTATGTCTGGGAGAGGCAAAGGGCTGTAGAAAACAGTCATCATTCTTAAAGGGCTTGCACATAAACTCATTCAGTTCAAGGCCCAGCACGGAATTAGTAGTAGTTTGAAAACACCTGGGTCATAGGTGGAACTAAACATGAACTAATTTTAGGACAAGTATCAGAGGGCTGGTGGTCTGTTGGAACTTTCTCTGGGGACAGAAGCACTCATAGACACCATTTTTTATACTACTTTCACCTAGCTGGAGCAGTACTGGCAGGCACTCTTTCTGAAACTCTCCATTCCAATACTATTTGCTTGGCCGCAGTAGTCCCCCATGGACTCACACTATCCGACTAATGTGCCCTGGCAGGAACCCGTGCCAAGTAACTCCAGCTCTGCCACTCCTGGTAATGGCTTCAACTTGCACCAGAGTCCCTCCCAAGCACTTTCAGCCTGTCCTTCTCAGAAGGTAACCCTGGCACACACTGGCTCCAGACTGGTTGCTCCCAGCAGTGGGCCCTACCTGGCACTGAAGCCCTTACCAAGTGGTTTGGTCCCTAACAACACTAACAGATGGCCCCAGCCAGGACCAGTGTCCCTCCAAAGCAGCTCATACTCCAGGGGACCAGTTTCTGCACACCAGAGTGCTCTCAACAACAGTTGGGCCACACCAATAGTTGGGCTTGGGACCAACCCCCCGCCCCTGCCACTGTATCTAAAGAAGCTGAGGCCTAACAGCAACAGGAGGGTGCACGCAACCCCCACAAGAATCTCCACTAAAGCACCTGGTTCTGGTGACCTGGAGGATTATGTCACTGGGCTACACAGGACACCTTCTACATAAGGCCACTCTTTCAAGACCATAAAATGCAGCTGATTCTCTAATATATAGAACAAAATTAAAAGAGTTAGGCAAAATAAGGACACAAAGAAATACTCCCCAAGTGGAAGAACAAAACAAAACCACAGTAGAAAAACGAAACAAAACTAAACTGAACAACATGGAAATAAGAAGTCTAGCAGATAAAGCGTTCCATTAAAGGTTATAAAGATGCTCATTGAACTCAGAAGAAAAATGGATAAACACAATGAGAACGTCAACAAAAAGAAAATATAAAAAAGAACCAACTATAACTGAAAAATACAATACTTAAATAAAAAAATACACTATAGGGAATCAAAAGCATACTAGATTACGTAGAAGAATGAACCAGTTATCCAGAAAAGATGGTAGAGAAAATCACCTAATTGAAACAGTATAAACATAAAAAAATAAATAAAAATGTTTAAATGAGGATAGTTTAAGGGAACTTTTGGACAACATCAAGCACACTATTGTTCATGGTATAGGGCTTCCAGAAAGAGAAGAGAAAGAGAAAGGTATAGAAAACCTATTTGACGATAATGGCTAGAAACATCCCTATCTTGGCAACAAGAAAGGGACATCCAAGTCCAGGAAGCATGGAGAGTCCCAAACAAGATGAACCCCCAAAAATCCACACCAAGACATGTCATAATTAAAACATCAAAAGTCAAAGATAAAGAGAGAATCTTAAAAGTAGCAAGAAAAAAACCAGTGAGTTATGTACATGCTAATTCCCATAAGACTATCAGCTGATTTTCCAGCAGAAACTTTGCATGACAGAAGGGAATAGCATAATATATTTAGGTGATAAAAGGGTCTACAACTAAGACTCTACTTGTAAAGTTGTCATTCAGAATTAAGTGAGAGATGAAGAGATTCTCAGACAAGCAAAAGCTAAAGGAATTCATAACCATGGGAACAACATTACAAGAAATAGTAAAAGCACTTAAGTGGGCAAGATAAGGCCAAAATTAGAAATAAGAAAATACATGAAAGAAAAAATATCACTAATAATGGCAAATATACAGTAAAAGTAATGGATCAACCATTCATAAAGCTAGAATTAAGGTTAAAAGACAAAAATAGTAAAATCACCTATAAGTTGAGGGATACACAGCATATAAACATACACATGATGTAAAATATGATGATAAGTGAAGGGGAGTAAAAATGCTTTTAGAATGCATTTGAACTTAAGTGACCATCAATTTAAAATAAACTGATGTATACATAGGTTATTATATATGAGCTTCATGGTAACCACAAATCAAAAATGCATAACAGACATGCAAAAAGTCATGAGGAAGAGATCCAAATATAACACTGAATATAAGTCACCGTATCACAAATGACAACAGCAAGAGAAGAAGAGAGGAATGGGGAAGAGCTACAAAAACAACGAGAAACAATTTTTAAAATGGCAATAAGAACATACCTGCCTATAACCTAAATGTCAATGAACTAAATACTCTAATCAAAAGATTTGAGGGGAAGCCGGAATGGCTCAGTGAGTTAAGTGATCGCTTTGTAGCCCTGGGGATCAAGGATTGAATACCAGCCCCAGCCTATGTGGACCCATATGCTGAACTAGGGTGTGCGTCCCATGCAGGAGGCCCCCAGTTCAGTTCTCACTCCCACCCCCACCCCCCAGTTTGGCCCCTGGATTGAAGGGCTATGCCTCCTATGCGGGAGGCCCCTAGCCCAGTTCCTGCCCTGCACGGCCCCTGCCCACCTGTGTGGAATGAAACCATGTCGAAAACTGATGACGTACAACTGTGCAGACTGCTCTGCCCCACCGCTTCTCTCTGTCTCTCTCTGTCTCTGTCTCTCTCTGCCTCTGTCTCTCTCTGTCTGCCAAAAACAATAAAATAAATCTTAGGGAAAAAAAAGATTTGAGATAGTTGAATTGACAAAAAACAAAAACCCAATCTAACAAGCAAAGAACTGTACATAAGGTGCTACAAGAGACTCACTTCCAATCTAAGGATATATGCAGACTGACAGTGAAAGACTGAAAAAAAAATTTCATGCAAATAGAAATGAAAAGAAAGCTGAGGTAGTAACAGACTTGTTTAAAACTAAGACTATAAAAAGAGACAAAGGAATGCATTAGGACTCCACCAAAAAAACTATTAGAACTAAAACATCAATTCAGTAAAGTTGTAGGACACAAAATAAAACTTCAGAAATCTATTATAATTCTATACACTAATAACAAACTATCAGAATGAGAAATTTAAAACAATCCAGTTTATAATTGCATCAAAGAAAATACAGTACCTAGAAATAAATTTAACCAAGGAGGTAAGAGACTACCGTATATTCTGAAAACTGTAAGACATTGATTAAATAAATTAAAGATGAAACAAATAAATGAAGATATACTGTGATTATGGATTGGAAAATTTATTAATAGTATCATATTAACATATCCATATTATCCAAAGCAGTCTATAGATTCAATGTAAACCCTATCAAAATATCATGGCATTTTTCACACAACTAAAACAAATCATCCTGAAATTTATATGGAATCATAAAAGGCCCCAAAAGACAAAACCATTTTGACAAAGAACAAAATTGAAGATATCATGCTCCCTGATTTAAAACTATACTACAAAGCTATCATGATCAAAACAGTCTGGCACTGACACAAAAAACAGACACATAGATCAATGGAACTAAATAGAGAGTCCAGAAATAAACCCATGCTTATTTGGTCAAGTAATCTACATAAAGGAGGCCAGACAATCTCTCCAATAAATGGTGGAGAAAAACCTAAATAGACCCATGCAAAAAAAGAGAAACAGAGAGAGAGAGAGAGAGAGAGAGAGAGAGAGAGAGAGAGAGAGAGAGAGAGAGAAAGGGAGAGAGAAGAATCTAAACCAATTTCTTATACTACACATAAAAATAAATTTAAAATGAATTAAAGACAAAAATATAAAACCTGAAAGTATAAAACTCCTAGAAGAAAACGCCAGCTTTAGGATTATTTTTTTTTAAGTATGGCTCCCTGTCCAAGGGAAAAAAAAAAAAAATAAACAATCTAAAAACCTTTTACACTGTGAAAGAAGGAGTTGCCAAAGGGGAAGGGAAAGGAGGATTGGTGGAAAAAGGTGAAGGGGATTGAGAGGTACATATTTCCAGTTATAAAATAAGAAAGTCATGAGGATGCAATGTACAATATAGAAAATGTATCTTTGTACTGTAGCTGAAGGTTACAAGAATTGTCATGGTGATCACTTCATAAGGTATATAGACGTGAATCACTATGTCGTACACCTGAAATGATATTATATGGCATGTCAACTATACTTTAATAAAAATTGAAGGCACATTACATTCTAAATATGTTTTATTAAAATGAATATTCATAGGTCCAGATCAGACTATCTAGGATTCAGAGCCCAGGAATATGTATTCTAAACCAGTACACTGTTGTTCCTTGTGCATCTTTAGTACCATAATAATCCTACTGCTAAGTGAGGAGAAAACGAGGCCTGGTAGATTGAACTCTGCACACTCTCCCTGCAACAGGAACATCTCCACTTTTAAGTCTTTAATTTATAGGTGTTCCTGTATAATGTATTCCTAACACAAAAAGTGGATTCTAGTACTAAAGCTTCTTTGAAAATCACTTAAGTATAATGTCACCAGAAAGTCATATACATGAGACTCTAGCTCAGCCTCTCACATCTTTAAACATGTCATAAAAGAGAATGCCTAGATTTGGGAATCAGAAAGATATGTGTCCACCATTTACTAGTTGTATAAACTTGACAAGTTCATTAATCTCTGTTGGTCATTTTTCTCTTATCTAAAAATTAGGGCAATAGTAGGAATACTTATAAGGTGGTCGTTCAGATTATAATATAGATAAATACCTGGAAAAAATGTTGGCTTACTCTGGGCTTTCTCCAAGTTTTAAGCATCAGCTCTCCCTAGTTTTGAGAGCTCTTTATGGAGTAGCCATGTAAAACCTTTCTTAGTGTTTTCTGAAATGCTGTTATTGACCACATTGACCTTTATGTTATATGGAATGCCATATGTTAACATTTCCTTTAAAATGTGGTACCAGGATCAAGTTCATTGCTTCAGGTAAAACATTATGTTTCCATTTAATATCAGTGGGAATTATTTAAACCACCATATTTTTTTACCTTAATTTGCCAGAAAGTTTGGATGTAAAATTAATACTCAATAACAGAAAACATTTCTCATTCTCTCTAGATTGGTTATATTAATTTAAAAAGAACATTTATCTATCGAACAAATCTCTTTTATCTGTCCAATAGGTTTATTGAAAGGGTAGATTGTCAAGTGAAAGAGCTAGAATCTGACTATCTGGATGTAACTGAACTTCATCCATTGGCTGAGCGATGTTGAATGAACCATTTCTTAATCACAAACACCTGAAGTATTAAATTAAGCTAATAATATTTTAATAATAGCACTGTCATTGCATTGTTTGGGGGATGAAATAACTCATATATATCATGTAAACAATATCTAGCATTTAGTATGGATTCTAATGATACTATTTAGTATTATTTACCATACAGAGAGTAGTTATTGAATATACATGGTAAAAAAAAAAGGTATGTAAACTGTACTTCAAATCTTATGTGGAAATAAGTGTAGTGTGAAACATATTATAAATGAATAATGTAGTAAATGATATCTTTATTTATCTCATCTTATGCAAGAAAACAACTACCACCTTTATGTAATATTAATCTTGCTATCATTCCTAACTCTAACCCACTACCCATCAAGGTAGTCCTTATTCACCCTCCTTGAAATTATTTATATGAGTTACATGGATGAGCAACCAGAAATACATATATATATATATGATTATAGATACATGCCAGTGTAGACCTCTGCAGCATCTAGTTCATTCTAGAATGGTCCTCATTCACTTGGATCATGCTGAAGAAAATAAGACACTTTCAGATCTAGATTGCTGTGGTCTCTCTGGCATAAGCAATATAAAGAGTTGCAGGACACCTGCAGTTAAAGTGGTGAGCGGAACAGCTCACTTGTGTTTCCTTCCCCCTGCTCAAGTTCCAAGTTCATTATTAGTATTAATAAAAATCAAACAATGTGAGATCCTGGTTTAATATTTACAATTAGCAACACTGTGTCCTCCACACAATTCTAGCAGCCTTCTTCTTTTTTTCTGGAACCCTTATCTCTGTACATGAGCCCAGCTGTCTAATTCTCTTCTCTTGTTCCTCAAATAATAATCACCATCACATCTAAGGCCCACTTAGAGACACTCACTGAAGCTTTTCAACTAAGGTACTTGATTGACTTAAGAAACGAGGACACCAAAACTGAAATCTATTGAGAGGTACTGTGTGTCCAGGGGTGTCAAACTGGCAGCCTGCAGGCCTCATGCGGCCCCCGAGATAATTTTTTGTGGCCCACGATGCTCTAAAATAAAATAAAAATAGAAAAAATTGTTATGAAGAAAATAGCGCTTAGGGGAGATCGAGGCAATACTATACACACAATTCCCTCCTTAACCCTTTAACTACTGAAGATGAGTATACACATGACCCAGTGCCTTTCCTGGGGGACTGTGGGCGTGTATAAATGCGCTGACTCAGTTCCGGTGACGTTTGTAAATGTGATGTGACCCACGTGAATCTTGCCTGTTGCACCAAATGGCCCCTGGTTTAATTGAGTTTGACACCCCTGGTGTAGACAATTACTGCAAAACTTCCTGGCCATTAAAGTGAAAGTGAACTATTTGCCCCTTACCTTGTTGTGAGAGGAAATAAGATAGGATCTTCAGTTAAACCTGGCTGTTAAGGAACTTCTGGGATCAGTGAAACAAATAATGAACCTTATGCAAGATTTCCATTTGGTGATGGAAAGAGAAGAAAATCAAGGTTTCCTTCTTGGACTGAAATACAGTCTGTCCTACTTTGTGTAGTTTAACATGAGGGGTTTTGGGTATTTCAAAGGGCTTAAATGTTAATTAGCTGTGTGAAGTTGCCAGTTAAGTGTTGTTAAGCCTTAATGTTCCCATTTCTGATGAAATGCTACAATAGTTAAATGAAGCTAAAGGAATGATCCGTTGTGTTGAAACTTAACGTAGCTGTGCCCTCCTTTCTATTTGTATTATAACATTTATGACACTGTGCTATGGAGATCATTGTGTATCTTTCTCTTCCCACTAGACTAGAAACTTCTTAAGTATAAAGATTGTTACATACCTGATTAACTCTGCATTCCATAATCTTAGCTTAATGCTTAGTAGACACTCATTCAATGTTAGTTAAGTAAGCAGGTATCACATGAGAGTTACTGAGATCTATCTTACCAGATCTTGAAATACATATATATCCAGTTAGTAAACACAAAAAATCAGAAATCTACAGAGGAATGATCATTTTTTCTAAGAACAAGATCTGCAAATAGATTAATTACAAAGAACACTTGACAGTAACTCGAATTTTGTTGCAGCCAACAGTGAAATGAAGCTAATAAAGAAGCTAACAGTATTCACTGTATTAATTCAGTGGGTAGATCAGTATTTTGACCAAAGAAAGACAAGTTTATTTTAAGCTTTGGGGTTCTATCCATTTATTACATATGTTAATTAAATGCTATTTGTAAATTTAATAGTTTTTAAAGATTCATACTGTAACCAAAGCTAAAGAAATACATAAAGACACTGTGGACTTTCTGTAGCTTTTGTTCCTTATTCTGTTCTGTGAGCGCTAATAACCACAGCTAAAATTTCCTAAGCATTGACCATCAGCCAGAAACTATAGTAATATATGACATATGTTAACTCATTTAATTCTTAAAACCACTATCACTCTCTTTTTGCAGATGAAGAAACAGAAGCACAATATGAGTTGGATGAACTGCTCCAGGTCGCAATTCTCACGAATGGAAGAGCTGGCTTTAACCAGGAAGTGTGGCTTCAGAGTCTCCACTCTTAATTGTTGCCTCATAGCTCCTTCCCCTGGAGGGAACTGGCAATGGAAAGTGAAGAAAAGCAGGGTCCTGACAAGGGACAGGAAGATGTTTGAAAGATATTTCTTTCAATGTTGGTCAGTAACACATTCCTTATAGTATCAGAGATATATATATTTGTTGTCAAACGGGTAGTGCACTTTTGTATAAGTAATGCATGGATAACTCTGATTCTCTCCGGGATGCAATTTCTCCAGAGATGCTATGCTGACCTATGCCCACTTTAAAAGCATTAGCACCTATTCATGATGGCTTTGAAATACTACCAGATGCTCCAGAGACACTCCAATACCTCAGAGAACTAAACAGTAACAGGTTTTCTGAAGGGAAAGAAATTATAACTAGACCTATTACATCTTGGTAAATCTTCCCCATATAAAGTCTGTAAGAGAAAAATAAAATCATTACACAAATGATTATCCTAATGAAGAGAAGAAATTGTACAATGTCATCAGCTCTTTGGGGAAGAGGGGACAGTATAACACCTTTACCATTTATTCAATTTTTCATATGCAGATTTTATATGACTGAAAGGGTAAACCTTCCATGAGAACATGGCTGAAAAGAATGTTGGGGGGTTATATAAAAACTCTGGAGAAACACTTTAGTTTCTTGCTTATCTATTTCTAGGCATCTAAAAAAAAAATGTGTTTAAGTGCCCTTGATATGAATATAGCTATTACAGCTGTCAACACATTGACATGCTTCCATATACCTGCCACCCTAGCGAGCCTACCTCCCAGGCCACAGCACAGTCCGAAAGCTGAACCTCAAAGGCCAGCTTCTGGTACGACTGCTCCATAGGTGCCTGTGCAATGCCAGGTTTTAAACACTGTAAATATTAGCCCACCAGTGTAAACAATACAAATGTTTCTCAAGGTTGGGGAGCTGGGTGAAAGAAGGGAAGGGAGAATGCCGGGATAGCTCAGCAGGCTTGCCTAGTAAACATGAGGTCCAGGGATTGAATCCCGGCCCCGGCACTTACAAATCCATATGCTGAACTGTGGCACAGCTGGTAACCACCCGGATAGTGGCAAAGGTTCTCACCTCCCCTGCTGGAGGCCCCCAGTTCAGGTCCCACTCCACACAGCCCCACAACCACCTGTGTGGAATGAAACCATGTCGAAAACTGATGTACAACTGTGGAGACTGCTCTGGGCCCTCCCCCCCCCTCTCTCTTACCTTCTCTCAAACAATAAAATAAATCTTTTTTTTTTTTTAAAGGTGAAAGGATTAAGAAATACAAATTAGTATTAATAGTTACAAAATAGTCATGGGGATGTAAAGCATAGCATAGAGAATATAATCAGTAATGTAACAACTGTGTATAGTACCAGGTGAGCAGATTGAGGAGATCACTGTATAAATTATATAAATGCCTAATCACTATGCTATACATTTGAAACTAATATAACAAAATATTGAATTATCAACTGTAACTGAAAAAATAATTTAAAAATATGGACAGTGAAAATGTAATTGCTGATGTAGTGACAGATTTAGTAAGAATTAAAAAATGATTTTGAGGTAAGGTTATAGACATAGCATATGTAAAATGAATTTATTGCATCATTCCTAGGTAAGCT
>PVKE010024827.1:0-23518 GCA_004027555.1 Craseonycteris thonglongyai
TAGGATTCAATGCAATTATATGAATTCCTGATTAAAAGTGACTTTCAGCACTATGAAATCTGCCTCAAATCAGGGAGGAAAATAGTTCACTCTTGTAAATGAAACCAGCAGAGGTGCACAATGTCTGGTATGTAGGAGCACTTCATAAGTGTGTGTTGCATGTGAATGAAGAGGTAGTTAGATGACTAATACTAAAACAAAATACAGCCAGTATCAGTGTGATCCACAATACACCCTAGCTAATATGATACTTTACTAGTAGTTATCCATCTCAAGCAAAAACAAAAACCAAGATCATAAATGCATCCATTAAATAAATTTTCCTGACTAGGTATGGTTATTTAAGTAACTGCTTTGCAGATATGTTTGTAAACCCCAATCATAGTCACTGAATGTATATGCTGTATTGTTCTATAGCTAACAATCACATGATTTCCTATGTGATTACAAGTTAGAATGGATAAACACGTGGGAGGCAAAGTGAAGATAGGTATTGTTTTGGAGAGAGAGTGGTGCAGATGTTTTCTAATCTGCTCCTGTTCTGACGTGCCCTGCCTCCAACATTGTGCCTTCATGAATGCCAGCCACACTAACCAATGGAAACCCCAAGCCCTCTCCAGATGCTTTGTTGCAAAACTCAGAGAAGTAGCCACAGAGGGCAAAGAGCCAACCCCCTTCTAGAGACTTCTACTTCAGCTGCCCTTACATTGCTACTCTAGAAAACGAATGTAACTATTTCCCAGAAAAATTTACACACTTTCCGCTCTCTCCAGCTCTTGTTTTTGGGTCATTATTTCCCTGGAGTTAACCACAATTGTATAAATATCAGATTTCATTAATAAATGTTTTAATTCATCATTCTTATGTTGGTTCTTCTTCACTGATTCTACCTAGTTTGCAGCTTCACTCGCTACTCCCACATCAAGAAGTAGGAACAATTTCTCTACTCTCTTGAATCAGAACCAGGGAGTGGAGTCCATGACTGCTTCACCATAAAATGTAGCACAGTTGATGTGCCATATCCAGGACAAAGCTTAATTGGCCTGGCAGCTTCTGTTTCCTCTCTTTGGAAACACATACTCTATAAAGAAATTACTCTCCATATGAAAATTATGACCACCCTGAAATCTCCATGCTGTGCAGAAGTCCAAACTAACATACAAATATGCAGCATTGAGAGCAAGAGGTGATCAACCCATCTTATGTAGTTACAGCCTTCCCAGCTGAGGCCCCCATCAAACGAAAAAACTAAATTGAATAGTTTGATGTTCTTTATTCAAGGGAAACAGATCCATGGACTGGGGGAGTAAAATGCCTCACAAACTGTGTAGGATGGTTTCGCAGGGATTTGGGGCAAGGGTGAATTGTATAGAGATTAGAGGAGGCAACAGGTAAACAGGCCATAATTGGTTAGGAGAATGAGATTTTCTTAGAAGGCTTGCAGGTCCTGTATGCTAGAGTGAGATAATCTAGCTAAAGCTGAGTTGGAGGACTGTGGTTGGTACATGTTGGGTTTCATGAACAATTGTTTCCCATAAGTGCAGGCCGATTTAGGTTTAGATTTATGATGTAGGTCTGGAGACCAGTAGGTGGGTCTGGTATACAAATTAAGTTTATCACCCTGGACATTTTAATTAATGCAGCCCATTCAATTTTCAGACCACTCTAGACCCAATTGCCATTTAAAAGCAACTACATGTGATATTTGAAACAAGAACTGTCTGCACCAAGTCTACACAAAGACCAATGAGGGATAATAATATATTGCCATTTTGAGATATCCAGCTGTGGGATTGCTTGTTAATGCAATTTTAAGTAACAAAAGCGTTGAATTACAAACATTCCCTTCTTTCCGGATACCCTAATTTTACCACTGCAGTTCATTGTGTTAGGGATTTGGCAGTGACAAACCATTCAATGTTCAAGAAATGATACGTAAGAATTGCTTAACTTTTAATAATTCCATAGCTAGGTTTATTTTTATATAGTGCGGCCACTTGCTGAGATTTACAAACATAACTCAGACTGCAGTATTAAAACAAAAACTCTATTTTCAAAGCCACCAATGACTGAGATCCATTGTTTCCTTATAGGCAAAAGATAATGTAAAAGAAAATACACATTATGCACCAAATTATCTTTTATAAAATTCATTTTATACAATCAAATAGCACTCAGTCAATGTGTTGATTTTAAAATTTTATTATTATTATTTTCTCCTTTCATGTATCTTGACTGTTGGAGAAGTTTGGAGGAATGTATGGCTCAGACACTGTGGAAGTTGGATTCTGATCATTCAGAAATTACTCAACAGTCACTTAAAATTCAGCACTGAGGGGAAGCCGGGATGGCTCAGTGGGTTAAGCGCTCACTTTGCAGCGCCAAGGACCGGGGATCAAATCCTGGCCCCAGCCTGTGCGGAACCATATGCTGAACTGGGAGCTCCCCCAGTTCAGTTCTCTCTCTCTCTCTCTCTCTCTCTCTCTCTCTCTCTCTCTCTCTCTCTCTCTTTCTCTCTCTCATCAAAATAAATAAATAAATAAAAATATATTAAAAAAAAAATTCACTGCTGAAGAATTAGGTGGATTTTATTGGTAGTATAGGGAAGAGGGAAGCCTCAGTGAAGTGGTTATTGCTTAAATTTTTACTTTGGTGATATTGATTCTTGAATCAGACAGAATTTGAAAATTTTCCATGACTACTTAATAATTTTAATGATTTTTATGTTTTCATATTAATTTATCTGAGTTTTAGTAACCATTATGTAAAATAGAAATTAGAAAATGCATTAATAAAGTACCCTTCCTTTTTATTTTTTAAGAATTCTATGAAGATTAATTACGAGTATCTGTCTCTTAACTTATACCATACCTCTACTCTTGCTTTCCTCTGACCCACTCAAATTATGCTTCCTGACCTTTTCTTATTATTCATATCTTCATTCAGGATTCTTGTCTATTAATTCAATCTTGTTCAACACTGTGTCTATTTCTTACTGATTATACATACATACAATCTCCTAAGTTTTCTCTGACTTTGACATCTTCTTCTAACTTTATACAATAATATCTATTTACATTTTAATTTGCTTAACAATCTATTAACATACATATTTCACAGATGTGGGTTTTGTGGAGAGAGAGAATGACTAACAAAACCTAAGTCACAAAGCTAGTATGACAGAGTTCTTTAGACAAATAAAAGCAAAGCAACTAAACAGTATTCCCCTTTTTGAGAGCAAGGTTTAACACAATAAATAAGCCAAAATTGTCATTTTGTTTTTGCTATTGTTTCTTAAAATGTGCTCCATTATAAACTCTATCAAATTTTTCTTGGATAATTTTTAAAATACAGATTCTGGGGCCCCATCCCAGACATGAGAATGAGAAACTCGGAGATTGGATGCAGAAATCTAAAATTTGAGTAAAATTTCTCATTGATTCTTGGTACAATGAAGTTTGGCTTTGTTTTAAGCCTATCACAAATGTAACACTGTTTCCAGAGTTTCCTTAACTATTTTATATCTCTCTATATCTGTTTTTGAAATTTAAAAAGGCCAAGGCCTATGAAAACAAATACAAAATAGGGTTTGCCTTGTGTTACCTTCCATGCTTTCACTTTCCCTATGATTCCAAGGTGCTCTCTGCTTTCACACGTTCCACAGAGTTGAGATACAAGATATTTTAGTTTCTCAAAGTTGAAAACACAGTATGCAAAAGTCATGTTATTGCTATTATAAGAAATACCCTCATGCATGTTCTTCATGTAACAAAAAGATTTTATGATCTAATAGAAAATTAATGAAGAGTCATATAAATGCAATAACTACAATTAGAGTTGAAAAAGACATTTTACCATATCAAAATTTTCATGATGTGGGTAAAAATGGGCATCAGGTCACTTTCACCATCTTGGGTGTACTAAAACAGTGTGATAAAACATTATAAATTCACTCAAATTTAAATAAAATATACCCTTTTATATTCTAAGAAGAAAAAAGTTTTTAAAACACATTATTTTCAAGTCTATAAAGTTTGGGGAAGCCGGGATGGCTCAGTGGGTTAAGCGCTCACTTTGCAGAGCCAGGGACCTGGGATCGAACTCCGACCCCAGCCCGTGCGGACCCATATGCTGAACTAGGGAGCTCCCCCGGTTCAGTTCTCTCTCTGTCTCTGTCTCTGTATCTCTCTCTCTGTCAAAAATAAATAGATAAAAAATATTAAAAAAAAGTCTATAAAGTTACAAAAAGTAGTTTTATTATAATCACTAGGATGCTCTCCTAAAATTGTTTTTTTCTATTAAAATTCTTTGTATATATATAATCATTAACTCATCGCACCCAAATGGAATATCCACTTAACGATTAGATCTCTTTCTACTTTTATAAAACTATTATTTTTAAGATTTATTTTTATTGTTTTTTACACAGAGAGACAGAGACAGAGACAGAGAAGGGGGAGGGCCCAGAACAGTCTCCATAGTTCCACATCATAGGTTTTTCCACATAGTTTCATTCCGCAGGTGGGAGTGGGGCTGCACAGGGCAGGAACTGGGCCGGGGTCTCACCCCGGCAAGAACTGAACTGAGGGCACACCCCAGTTTAGCATATGGGTCCACACGGGTGGGGGCCTGGATTCAATCTTTGGTCCCCGGGGCTGCAAAGTAAGCGTTTAATCCACTGAGCCATCCTGGCTTCCCCTATAAAACTATTTTTTGTTGAGATAATGAAATTGTTATCAGATTTCTGGAATCTTGGTTGTTTATGGAACATATAAATTAACAATCCTTTTTTTTTTAACCTTATCAACATATGTTTAATAATTGCAGGGGAATAGTCAATTTTTTACTTAAATATAGAATAAATTTCCATGATATTAAATAAAAATTCTGATATGTATTATTATATCTCTTAGCCAATATACAGTAATAATTTTAAATGGATTTTAATTAAGTTGTAAGAAGATAACACAAATTCAGTAATCTAGACAATGGTCAGAAATTCATAGAACTTGAAATGCTTCCTTACTATTAGAAAGAGGAATTTATTTTAGGAAATAAGTCTTCCTTATTTACTTAGCTGAGATGATTTCTCCAGGTCACAACTCTTGATGTCATATTTACCCTTGGTTTACAAGCGTTAGTTGTGCTCTCTATTCTCTCTTTTTTCCTTTCCCCATTCAACCAATGTCCTCCCTTATGTTGTCTGACAAACTAATCATGCTGTCAGCCATTTGACAATAATTGTCATGAGCAATAAGGGGCCTAAAATTCAATATTACAAAAATATTTTAAAATAAATGCTGCTGATGCCTAGCCGTGTTCTTTGCTGTTTTGAAACGTATTCTATTTTTAATTGGGATCAAATGTATGTAATTTTCTCTTCAGTAGCATAAAAATGCATCCTACCTGAGGATCATAATTTATGCCTGTTTAAATTAATATTTCCTCTTACAAATAGTGCATAAAATGGCCTCCTGTTTTAAAAAAATTGTAAAAATATATATATAAATTAATAAATTAATGTTATTAATTAATACATATAAGAACATACAAAAGTAGAGTATTACCTTTCCATTTTTATTTAGATCTACAAATATGACTTATATGGAGATAATAAAAGTCAAAGAAACCTTCGATAAAATCCTTCTTAATGCTTCCCAATGTGTACACATATGTATAATATATGTGTGTGTATGCATTGCATAGAATCAAATGATATGAAGACTAATATAATATTGAGATTCAAATTTATTATTTCAAAATATTTTAATTGTTTTTCTTACTGCTCATATTGAATTGATAAGTCCTTTGAAACTTATTAAGCTTATATGTGTTGTAAAAACACATTGTTTGTATGACTGTCATCATCAAAAATTATATTTTCAGTATCTTATTTTTCCTAAATCTATTGAGGATGTTAAATGACAATTAATTTCATGATCATTTCTCTGTCTGTCTCTGGGTCTTCTACATCTATCCCTTCAGCTATTTCTATCTATTAATCAACAGATAGCATTTTCTTTGCATTAGAGATGGGCTGATTGAGAAAAAAGACTTTCTTTTCCATATCCCAGTTCAGCATTTGAGTCCACATGGTCCAAATCCGGGATTTGATCCTCAGTCTCTGGAGCTGCAAAGTGAGTGCCCAACCCCCTGAGCCATTCATTCCAGCTTATCCAAGAAGACTGTGTTCGAGAAATTTCACAACAAACTGGGATACATACTTTTTCTACTTCTCCTTTAAACCTCTAGACCCTAGGGAAAACAGATATTGAATTGACCAAACAGGCACTGTAGGGATGAAGACATAACTAAGCTGGATTATATGTCTCCAGAGAATGTGTTGATTATACAATTTGATTACCTTTCAACTTGAATCTCCTGATCCACATGTTATCTAAATTAATCTTTCCTGATGAGCAGCTCATTTGGCCTTAATCCCACTGTTTGCATTGTCAAAGTCATATACTTACAACACTTTGCTTTAAATTTTCAATCACTAATATTTTGAAAAATCTTATAACTATTCTTTTCCTCTAACCAAGAGCCATTCTTTGAAATTGCCTCATTTTAAGGCTTATTAATTAAAAGATTTTTACTAATTAATACATTCAATAATGAATAGCCTGTTATACTTCAAATATGCTCAGATAACATTTAACCTTGAGAACCATAAATTATTCTCTCAACTGTTATTTACTGAGCAATAACTACATTTCATACACTGTGGTTTCCAGTTGTTGTTTTTTTTCATATTTTTTAATTAGATCACAGTAGAATAGCTAAAATTAAAATTAAGTTAAATTCAGGAATCTCTTAATCACTCCTCTGTCTAAAAGTCATCTGAAATAAAATGTCTTGGTATATGAAAATCCATCCAACATACTAATATCTTCTTCCTGAGTTTTACAAGCATACATTATTCAGGTAATCTGTGTTCTCAAATGTAAGAGTTTTAAGTCCCCTGAGAACTAGAGAACTGATAAGCTTTTTGTTTATAAGATTTCCATAAATCCACAGATAGAAGGAAAGAAACATAAAGTAAAACTTACTCTTTGATTTCCATTATGTTAGAGGAAGTAGTTTAATAGGTATAGTCTGCTAAATCAGATTTGGTGATCTAAATATTTTCCTATGCCCCAAATAATTTAGTCTAAATCTTCATTTGTTTCATGTAATTTATGCTCATTTTATTGAGGTTTGATTTGGCTCTAGGAGTAACTATGTTTCTATGGGAATTATTATGCAATGGATAGGAGATACTATATATGAACACTATTTTTATTTATGATTATAAAGCTTCCAGTTATACTTGAAATAAAAATGAGTTTTATCATGTCTTAAAATTATATAAAAATTATCAGAAAATATGACAGTAGATAAGTTCCAAATCACTGCTAATAAAAATTTTACTTAGAGGCTTGTTGAGAAATAAAAATGTGGCAGAAGTACATTAAGGTCTTAAGAAGATTTCACATGAAAAATACAATTTACATGGAAAAATGAAACAAATATCCTTATTACAATTGCTTCATCTCAGGCTTCTATAAAAAGAAGTTATAAGAAGCTATATTTCAGTTAAAACACAACCCATTTGGGCCTTTTAATACTGAAATTTTATCTCCTCAGAATTCTTTCGTTTGCACAGAGTCCACCCAATGCAATTTTACTTTCATTTAGTCAACTAATGACATGGCTGTTATTAATTTCAGCTGCGAATATCCCCCAGATAAGTAGTTCTATAATTTTAACAGTATCATACTATGCTAGATTTAGAATGGACCTTTGATAAAATCCCTTCCAATGCTTCCCTAGCCTAACAAAGAAAACACACCTTTGAAAAAAAGATTTTATTCAGTTAACACTTTATCTTCAAGTTCTGAGTACTGTAAGTGGGTTCATACCAGTAGCATAAATAAATTTAGTTGCAAAGTTGAATATATGGGCATTTACAATTTCCAAAAAGTCACTCTGAAAATATTTGAGCTCAACAATCTTAACATATATAATTTTAAGTTTATCATTTGATTCAATAATGTAGTAGATAAATGGAGTTTTGCAGGAACTAATCTGGTGACAAATGGTGAGAGGAGTTGTACACATGATTCCTAAACTCTGAAGTTGAGTAACCAATGCAGAATCCCAGCACTTAATGAAACTGTCCCATTAGGTATGTTCCTTAGCTTCTTACATCTCAGCCAAATCAGCTAAAATATGAATTGGATAATAACACCTCATATATTTGTTATAAGGAATAAACACAGAAAAGCAGATTAGTAAGGATTTAATCGGTGTTAGCTGTGAAAAATACCTGTATTTTAATTAGATTAGACATTATATGGGTAGATAAGGAAGGCTATATAATCCTTTAGTGACATAGATTAAATTTAGATACAACTACCTTTTGTTGTTGTTGTTGTCATTGTGGGCCTACTAGGCATCATGAGAAAAATAAGAATGAAGATTTGGAGGAAGCAGATCTGTCGTAGCTAACTGATGCCAGGTTTGAAGGGTAGGGGCGGAAACTGACGTACATTGTTTGGGAAGAGCCACAGATGAGGAGATAGAAAATCTCAGATAGTGCCCAAAGTTAAAGACGAGGTAGCTAAATTTGGTGGTTAAGCTTAAGAAAACAGTTCGAGGGGAAGCCGGGATGGCTCAGTGCGTTAAGCGCTCACTTTGCAGTGCCAGGAACCGAGGATCAAATCCTGGCCCCGGTCCGTGCAGACCCATATGCTGAACTGGGGAGTGCCCCCAGTTCAGTTCTCTCTCTGTCTCTGTCTCTGTCTCTGTATTTCTCTCTGTCTCTGTGTCAAAAATAAAAATAAATAAATATTAAAAAAAAGAAAACAGTTCAAGGTCATAATAAATAACATCTAAAAGAGTAAGAAATAGGAATATAAAAAATGGTTTTATATATTTACTGTGAATTTGATTGGAGGCTTGATGGTCCTTTTACTTAATAGTCTAGCTTATACCATATGTGTATATCAAGTTTTATTTTAACATTAATAATTAACAAATGTGTACTTAATGTCAAATTTGATCTTCCTTATCCTTCTCTTTTCTCTGTGCATTTTCTGAATGTGTAGGTTTCATCTTATAACTACTGATGCACAAATTATATTAGTAGGCCTTTTATTATAATTCAATTATAACCAATTTAAAACATAGGCATGGTATATATATTAAAGTAAAATAATAGTAAGTTAACTGTTACATGGCTATCAAAAAGCAGACACATTTTCAGCATAATAGATGTGTAGCATCAATAATGGTATCACTTTATTCTCTACTTGTTAGACCACTAATAAATGAAGTCATTGATAGACATATTTTCAATAAGACAATCTTAAACAGATAAAGGGAAATCATAAGCTTGATGGGATAGAATGGAGGGTCTCATGGCAGTGCTATATGCAACTTTATGGAACTAAGGCAGAAACAAGAAAGTAGATGTTTAGAGGGTGAATGAGAATCTCCTTGTTTTTGCAGGATAGGATACTACAATGGCAAAGAGAAGTAGAATATTCCAAGGGTTTTAGAGCCAAACAGTTTAGGTGAACTTTCTTGAGTTGTGGTTGAGCAAGTCACTTAACTATGTGATCCTGTAACAAACCAAAGTAGAGAATCCAAAAGAAATATCTAATATTGAACTACTACTTGCTTGTGTGATTGATGCTTTTTAGAATCCTAGCAACAATTTTTTTTTTTAAATGTAGACTGTGACATTTCTTATACTGCGTTCAATGTGGGATAATTCACAAAATAAAATCTGTCTACAGCACTGTCTTACTAGATTTATGACTTTAGGTGGTGATAGAAAGAAAAGAAAAGTAAATACAGTTGGCCTATTAACAAAATGTACACATGTTCTTACAAGTTCTCCAAACAAATGTGAATAGCCATTCACACTAATAGCACAGATAATAAAAATCATTGATGCCTGTGTTATTGACAAAAGTTATTCTATTTGTTCCTGAGATTCGAAATCGTTGCAACTAATTCTAACTATATTAAAAGTGAGAGTTAAATGAAAATTACGAAAGTGCCAAATCCCAACTGTTCATTTATTTTGATGGAGAGAGTAGAAACTTGAGAGAATTAACCTTTTATTTAAATTGCCATTAATAGGTAAAATAATATTTAATCAAAAATGATAATTTGCATTAATTAAAAAAGATACCAAAATATGTTAATTGCCTTCTAAATTTGCTGGACTGACACAGAATGTGTTATTTTCAACTGACTTATAACACCAGAAACGTTGGCTTGGAACGCACCAGAAAACAGTAACTATAGAACTCAGACCTGAATGTTCAATAAAATCTCTATTTGTAAAGGAGTCTATCCTAAATAGAATACCATATCAGAATATAGTACTAAAATTTGGTTATTCTCAAGAAATTAGTATCAAGTTACTAATCTCTCTACCTCTTTTTGCCAATTGGGAAAAATCTTTCTTGAAGCCTGAGTTATATCAATTAGGAACTATTATGTATGGTTATCATACTTCTGAAATACGTATTCACTAAAGATATCTTTCTCTGTGAATTTCAAATTGATTTACAGAAATTTATTTTATTATATGTATGTTTCTATAGAAACCACCATCTACATCAAGCTTGTCCAACCCATGGCCTATGCGCCTCATGTGGCCCAGAATGGCTTTGAATGTGGTCCGACCAATACACATTTGTAAACTCTCTTTGTGTGTGTGTGTTGGGTGGGTCTGGGGGTGGGGAGGTCTATTATCTCTTTTTTTCTTTTTTTGTTAAATTTATTGGGGTGACATTAATTGATATCAATTACATTGTTTCCAGATGTACAGTTCTACATTACATTGTCTACATCACATTATATGCTCACCACCCAGAATCAGCTCACTTTCCATCACCGTATGTTTGATTGTAAACTTTCTTAAAACATCGTGAGATTATTTTGAAAAAATTTTTTTTTTCTCATCAGCTTAATGTTAGTGTATTTTATGTGTGGCCAAGACAATTCTTCCAACGTGGCCCTAGGAAGCCAAAAGATTGGATACCCTTGATCTATACAATGCACTCTGGCAATAGTGTAGAATTTGGGGAACTGTATTTTCCAATCTGAAATGCTTGCATATTTGTCTCACATTAGTTATGTAACTAAACAGAAATGTAAAAACACAATCCATGGACTATCATCACAAGCACTCTAGTCATTGCCAATGGCTAAAATCAAATGACTCTCTAATGGAAGTATAAAAAGAATATATAATGAGAAAATTAATGAAGAGAGAACATGGAAAACTCTTTTACATAAAATGCATGAATTAGTAAGGTGATTTAATTCTTACCCTATTTTATAAAACCACTACATTTATTATTATTAATTTAATAGAGTGTATCTTGGAGAAAGACAAACTCATTTATTTAGTAGTTTATAGAAATCATATTTTGCTTTTCTATTTGCCAATCCAGAACACACAAAATAATAACCTACATAAGATATTAGAATTAATAAACTAATTCATTAAGCAGAAATGCAAAATAAATAAACAGATAGCTTACTGTATTTATCTATTGCTATAAAACATTTTTTTCCCCAAAATTTAGTACTTCAAAACAACAAACATGTATCTCAGAGTTTCTGATAGTTATAAAAATCGAAGCTGCTTAGCAGTATGGTTTCAGCCAGGGCCTCTCAAGAGTCTGCAGTCAAGCTCTCAGCCTGATCTGTATCAACTCCAGACTACATTAGGTTAGAAATATACATTTTCTAAGGTCACTAACGTAGTTCTTGGTTTCACGTTGTGAGGTTTCAGTTCCTCACAACATGTTTGAGAAAGGGATGGAGAGGCAAAGAGCCAGAGAGCCAAACATGAAAGCCATGGTCCAACTCAATCTTAGAATTGACAAACCATAACTTCTGGCATATGCCAGATCAATCCTGGTACAATACCAAATGGCACAATGTAAGTGTCAGTACCAGTAGTTAGGGGTCATTGTTGGAACACCTTGGAGGCTGCAGAGAAAGCAGTCAAAAACCAAAGCCACACACACACACACTCAGCAGGGGTGCCAAAAAAAAAGTATATACATTTTAAGAGATGTTATCTATATATTACTTTTCAAAGTTGCATTGAATAATGGTAGTAATGTATAGTGTGACATTTGCTCAAAAGATGGTGTTTATCAAACGAATGTTAGCATCACCACATGACAGGCTGTATAGTCAAAGAAAATAACAGAAGGATGTTTGTCATTAGAGGAATGCAAGACCATTTTGAAGTTGTATTTAAAATCTGAGAACATTGTGGAAGTTCAACAATAATGGAGGCATGAGTATTCTACATAACTTCCAACACACCTAACAATTGCATGTATTCATGATAAGTTTGAGATGCATGATAAATTGAAATGGCACGCACAGCGATACAAGAGGATAATTCGGTTAATGTTACTCAAGCAGTAGTTCACCATAATCAATCAGACATGACTGGACACTGATGGTAACCAATTTGAGCACCTCTTGTAACTGAGGAAATTAAATGTAACTTGTATTCATCTTTTGTTATTGGTATATATTGAGTATTACAATTTTAATATAGTTTTTTCCTTTCTTAAAATGTGTATGCATTTTGGGGGCTCTCTCTATCTCAATATATATATATAATTTGTTTCAAAGGTATACTTACTATAATCTACTCACATGTCTACGTTCTCTAATGCAACAGCCACTAGAGACTGTTTTTACTCAATTGCACTAGCTACGCATAAATTCAAAATAGGCCAAGATGTTATTTTGGAACATCTCACCTAATCAAAAGCATCATTTAATGTAGTGAATTATGTATTGGTGACCAAGAGAAATTACAGGCTTAAATGACAGAATAATACATTATCTATCGATGTGTGCTTATGTCAAAATTACCTTAGTATTTAAGCCCAGTATTCACCTAGACATTTTAACACCATTAGAATTCAATGATAAAAAAAAAAAGAGGGAAGCCGGGATGGCTCAATGGGATAAGAGCTCACTATGCAGTGCCAGGGACCGAGGATCAAATCCCGGCCCCGGCCTGTGCGGATCCATGTGCTGAACTGAGGAGTTCCCCCAGCTCAGTTCTCTCTATATCTCTCCCTCTGTCAAAAACAATAAAAAAATTTAAAAAAGAACCTTACTTTTTACCATGTGAGTTTAAATGGATTGCTTCTGTTGCTATGTATTTCCAAAGACACATCTGGTAACTGTTAGAGTGATACTCAAGATAAATTCACCATTACTTTTCTAATTCACCCAAGTTGCATTTTCTAGATACTCAAACACTTTAACTAAAATTGGATATTTTTTTATGAAGAAAAACATCTCACATACTTCAGTTAAGCCTATGTATAAAGTATTTGAGGACTCAGTGAAGGAGAAGAAACATGGCCAAGTGGAAAATGGTAGGAGAGCATTTAGAATGATTACCTACAACTTTCAATGTGGCAGGAAGCAAGGCCCTATGTGCAGTAAGTGGGATCTCACAAATGAGCTCAGAACTTAGCATATGGTGAACCCTTGACACTATTATAAATAATATTGAAATAGGCCATGGAATCTTGGACAACATAATCAAAATGAATCTTTTCTGCCTTCCTATCAAAAATGAGGTACTAATACTCACTGTTTTTGAAAATGAAATTAAAATCACCACACATATGATGGCTGTTCAATAGCTGGCACTCAGTGAATGGAATAATCTGTGCTGTATTGAAATATTATTTCCAAGATGATATAAACACTTTTGCTTTAGGTATATGTGTCAGTGAGCTTTGGGCAATCACATTTGTTAAAGGAAAAGAGACATGTAGATAAACATAGGTGAAGCTAGGGCTGCTGATCATGTCAAAATCCACCTTTTATTTTCTTGCAGAAATCATAAACTCCTGGGGAAATCTTAAAGGTTTATTTTTATTGTTTTGACAGAGAGAGAGAGAGAGAGAGAGAGAGAGAGAGAGAGAGAGAGAGAGAGAGAGAGAGAGAGAGAGAGAACCGAGAGGGACAAGAGAGAGCGAGGGCCCAGAGCAGTCTCCATAGTTGAACATAATTAGTTTTCTGCATAGTTTTATTCCATATGTGGGGGAGAGGCTGCACAGGGCAGGAACTGGGCTGGGGGCCTCCCACATGGGAAGTATGCCTAGGGTGGGAGTTGAACCAGGGGTCTTCCAGTTGGTAAGCTCATCTTGGTGAGAACAGAACTGGGGCCACACCCCAGTTCAGCATATGAGTTCTCATGGGCTGGGACTCATCTGGGGTTGCCAGATGAGTGCTCACCCTACTGAGCCATCCTGTTGTCCCCTCCCCTGGGGAAATCTGATGAGAATATGAGAAATCCTATTTTTATAAAATAAGAAACTGAAAATGATTCAGAAGATCTAGGGTAAGGTGACCAGATTTTAACATTGGTAAAGCGGGACACCATTGACTGGGGGGGAGGGCATCTTGATTAAAAATTTGGTCTATCTCACGCAGTTCCCTAGCTTGTCATGCATTCTTTCCAAAAATCGAGACTTTTTTAAAATGCCGCTGGACGCGGGACAAATTGTTAAAAATCGGGACTGTCCTGCCAAAAGCGGGACGTCTGGTCACCTTAATCTAGGGCCCATGGACTCTGGGCTATGACTCCTGCTCCACAATATGATCTTTGTGATTTTGCCAAAATGCATTATAAGTTTTACTTTTTAATCTCTAAAATGAGGAAATATCCCTATTTAACATAAAATTATTATTAGAAATACATGAAATAATTATACATTATACTTAGCTGGGTCTCCTTTTCATATTAAGTAATCAATTAATTATCTTAATGATTATTATTTAATCAGAATAATATCCATACAGAAAGTTAACCTTGGAAAAGGTCTGTGATCCACAAACTTATTTTCAGAACCTACTCAAAGACCTGTGTTTTAAACCTCGGCCATGAATAATAGACTCACTCACGCAGTTTGATGGTTATTGCTAAAAATTGCTGTATTGTTGCTATTTATTTTATATTAACACATTCTAGTCTCCATTTTAATTTTTTACTTTAGCCCCAAGCTATCTCAGATGTGAATAGAACATATGTACTTTCAAACACTACAGAGTAAATTAATTGTTAAAACACGTAAATCAGGGGGAAGCAGGGATGACTCAGAGGGTTAAGAGTTCGCTTTGCAGCCCCGGAGCCCGAGGATTGAATCCCAGCCCTGGCCCATGCGGACTCATATGCTGAACTGGGGTGTGCCCCCCGTTCAGTTCTTACCTTGGCCGATTTGGGAGTTTTCTGGCCCAGTCCCTGCCCTGCATAGCCCCGTGCCCATGTATGGAGTGAAATTATATGGAAAACTACTGCTGTCAACTATGAAGACTGCTTTAGGCCCTCCCCCCTCTCTCTGTCTCTCTTTGTCTGTCTGTCTCTGTCAAAAAACAATAAAAATAAATCTTTAAAAAAATGTAAATAAGCCTTTCACATTGAAAAAAACCTTCACATTTACCGATATAAAGAATCCTAGGAACTATTTCACATTAGGCTACTGCTGGTCTTTCTGCAATCTTAGACTTCCTCTAAATAAAAGTTGTTTGTTTTCCATGATAGTGGCTTTTAACAAAACATCAGTTTTATTATAGTTGAAAATTACTGAGGAAAAGTATTCTATATGTGGCAGTTGAGATGATACATAACTATAATGTTCTTGGAAGTAAACTTTCTTTGTGTCAGTTGATGTAACAGAACCCAATAGATTTAACTAAGACATAGTCTCAATACGGGAACAGAAGTGGATAAAATATGTTGTTTCTAATTTTTTTCCAATCCTATAATTTTTGCTCATCAAAATATTTATAGTTAATTTTATTACAAATCATTGATTGAATGCCTACCATGAGATTCTGAAAAGTGTAGTGGACAAGACTATTGGCTTTGGAATAACTCCCTGAAGTGCAGGCTTTGTAATTCTTGGCACGATATCATGTCTCCTCCTCTATAACTTTCCTATCCTATAAAACATAAAAAATATCGACTTACTGGTATCTCAATAATTATAGGATTAATTGAGATGATGCCTGCCCAATAACCAGCATGTAAATTACTGAAATAATTCTTCTCTCCTCATCATGTTGCCATTATAATTTTTATTAATGGATAATTGCTAGAATGCTATGGATAAAAATGATTAGCTAAACAATTGTCCAAAGCAGAAGTTACATTTTGATAATGCCTATTGTTCATCTTCTATTCAGAAAGGCTCTTTCTCTTCATTCCTGATACTTGCCCAATATTTGATAGAGTTTCATACATGTCTATCTCCATCCTGAAGATAATAAGATTCATGAAATCTTCATTGTCCTATGAGAACTTTATCCATGCAGCACTCCTTCCCCTTGTACAGTACCTTGTACAGCACCTTGGGCAAAAATATATTTGAGTAGAAAAGGGGAGATATAGAGAGAGCAGGGAAAGCCGGGACGGCTCAGCGGGTTGAGCGCTCGCTTTGAGGTCCCGAGGACCGAGGATCGAATCCCGGCTCCGGCCCAGGCGGACCCACATGCTGAACTGGGGAGTTCCCACAGTTCGGTTCTCTAGCTGTCTCTGTCTCTGTCTCTCTATCTGTCAAAAGTAAAATAAAAATAAATATGCACTGAAGATAAAATACTCTCTATAAATATAAAAAGATATAAAAAAAAAAAAGAGAGAGAGCAAAAGAAGGCATGGAAAAAAATAAATAAATAAGGAGTAAGGTGGAATAACAGGAAATTAAAAGAAATAAAGAAATCATGCCATATAACCAAAAAGAAGGAAGAGGGAAGCTCTTTGCTATAGAAAGAGAAAATATAGATAGATAAATATAGAAATACAGAAAGAGAAAGCTAGACAGCTTCTTTTTCTCTTTTTTACATTTATTTATTTAAGTTTTTGCTTGCCAAGATTCAAGGATTTCTTAAAAGTAAAAGTAGTTTTGGTTCACCCATCTCAAGCAAAGTATCTTTATTAGAACATAGTGTAAATTACCATGCTTCCATAATATGACATCAACTAAAACTGTAAATGTGATTTGATCATTAGGGCATGTCATAGTGAGTATGCATAGTATTTATCCTTTTGACTTATTTTTTAATGTTGCTTTTGATTAATGGCATGATTTACACTCCCATGGCAGGAAGCAGTCTCTGCTGTTGCTAATACAATGACATTTTTCCCTCTTCTTTGTTAATTGCCCCCTGAATTTATTCATATATCCATAACATTTTACATGCCTCAGTAAAAGGTTAATTCCTGCTCTAGCCATGGAAGTGAATTCTAGTTAATTCAAAGCAATGATAATTCTAATATCCTTTTCCAATGATTATGTTAGGTAGCTAATGCAACATAATTCCTACTAATGTGGCACTGGAAAATTTTCTGGGCTTCTAGGAATACACATTAGCTATGAACAAAGAGATTAAAAGAGTGTTTTTCTTGTTTGTTTGTTTGTTTGTTTACTTGTTTGTTCTTTGTCTCTGAACAATAGTGTGCATAGCTGTGATGCTTGGAGCTGCTGTAGCAATGAAGGCCTAAGAGGTAAATGAACAAACCTGCTGAGGCTCAGAGGATTAATAAAATGGAAAGAGCATGGAATACTAGTGACATTATTGAGATGTAAAAACAGGACTTACTATGTGAGATAAATACCTTTATTACTTACAGCTATTTTGACTTTGGGTTTTTAGTTACTTGGAAAAAATGCATCTTATATAACAACTTGTATCTATGGAGACAACTAAAGAATAGTTCAGTTAACGGATATGAGTCTACAGAATTTAAAAATGTATAAATACCAAATTTTTGCTAAAAATATTTTCTAAATTAAAATATCATTTGTCAAATGAACTATTTGATTTTTTATATTTTCTTGAATCTTAGTTTTCACCCCACTCTTTATTTTCTTTTGTGCTTTTAAACATCTTCTAGAACTCCCTAAATATTAATCTTTTGTAAAGTGAGCAATTTATAACAGAAGAAAAGACAGTGTTTTGTTTACAATGTAATATAACTTTGTAACACATACACTAAAGCATTTTCAAGAAATAATTATCTTTAAGAACTTGTACTTTAATTTTTTTAATGTTAAGTTAAAGAAATATTCTATTGGTAATCAACTCATAAAAGTATCAACTCACTAAGGATAATTTTAAAGCTATTTTCAAAAAAGTCTATTAAACTACAAATGAACAAACTCTTTAATATCACTGTATTCTCCAAGGATCAAGCATTACCAGAGAGTTGTTGTAAAGAAGTGTCAAGAAATGTGATTACATTTTAATTTACCCTTAGACTACTAAAGCAGTGAATGTATATGAAAATATATTTAAAAGCCTGCTCACAAATGACATAATTTTCAAGGCTAGAAAAGAAAATTAGTAAAGGGAATGTGCTTGGTCAGACCCTCATCAGATCCAAATGAGATAAATGTTGAAATCTTCCTGTGTTTGAGAAGACATACAAGATCAATTTCCCTAGTGATCTAAATAAATTCAGTTCTAATCTGCAAGTAATTGATATTCAGTGGTTAGAATTTAATTGCAATACTTATTTAAATAGCTAATTTTAATGAAGGCAAAGGGTCATTTTTAGTAATCTTGAATTTGAGGAATAAATAAGAGAGTAAATTAATGCTTTGAGTTTTCATATTTTTTGAAACTCATTTTATTGGTTCTGAATAGAAAAGTAATACCAGACTGGTACTAAATTTAAATATGCTTATACACATGGAAGAATATGTCTTGTGAGCATTTACCTTAATTAAAAATTCAATATTCAAACATACTTGGAAATAATAATTTTAGAAGCAAAATATAAATGCCACTCTGTCATATCTTCAAAAATAAACTAATTTTATTTTATAATGTATATTTATGAAGTTTGAATGTTGTCTTACCCATAACTGCTAATTTATTTTTAAAAGCTCTTTTGTTTCAAAGTTGAAGCATGCCCTTTCTTTTTTGAAGTCTTATGAGTTACAAATACCTTCACCTGTACATTCTGATAAAAATAATTTAACATTTTTTAATATCATATGACAGTTTGGGTTATTAGAGTCACATTTATCAAATATGTCAAAGTTATGTCTATACTTACAATATGAGGTAGGTGACTGAAGATGACAAAATAATTGCTGTATTATTCTTTTCTTTTTTTTTTCATTTTCTAATAGGCTTTGTCTTTTATAGCAGTTTTAGGTGCACTGTAAAATTGAGTAAAGGTACAGAGACTCTCCACATACCCCTGCCCAATACACCTGTTCCTTTCCTGCTATCAACAACCCCCACCATACTGATCCCTTTGCTACAATCAAAAAACCTCCACTGGCCCATCATTATTGCCCAGAGTTCATCTTGGCACTGTACATTTTAAGCTTTTTCACAAGTTTAAAATGATATGTATCCACCATTTGTATCATACAGAGTAGTTTCACAGCCTTAAAAATCCTTTCGTGCTTTGTCTATCTATTATCCTCTTCTAATGGTTAATATAGGCTTGACCTATGCTAGTGTATAACTTAAAAATATATGAGGGTTTAATATAGCCTTTAACCATATAAAGAAAAAAAAACAGAAAGAAGAAAATTCAAGGTATATAAAACTACATATGTAACCTTATGTTTCTACATGACTAAATACAAAATGAGCTCTATTCCCATTATGTTAATGTTCATTATTTCTCCAAATTTTCATTTTGAACCTATCTGACTTCAATCAGATTTCTTCATGGTTTAGAAGAAAAACTGTCTACATTTCTTCTTCCTTCTTTGTGTCTGAGAGGTAATCAGCTGTCGGATGGGGTGTGTCTAGACTAGAGGCTGATCGTATCCTCCCTCCCACAGCACTGCCGTGGTAACAGAAACCTAGCCAAACACTGCTGCCTTTGACAATCATCTGTAAGAGCTCCCTGATATAAGAGAATACTCCCTCACACCTGTGTTGGTGATCAATTTAAATATCATGTCCTGAAAGGACAGGTTCACTAATATTAGCAGAAGTGCCAATCAGTCCTGCAAAGCTTTCCTTGTCATGAAATACTATAGGATAGTGTTTCTGCAAACTTTGGTGTCACTGTTCCTCGTGCCTTTGTTGAAAATTCTATAGAACTATGAATTTGGTCACATGGGCTTTCCTTTTAACCGTTAAGTGGTGGTACTTCTACTTGGAAAGCAGGTGGTACAAGCAGAGCAGAAAGCTGTCTGAATTTTGTGTGTTTTAAGAGCTGATGAAATGGCTGACAACACTGCCACCAAGAAGCTACCATGAGGTCTGAAACTCTTTAAAAATGTTAACAATATTGTTTTTCCATGAAGCTCCTACATACGGGTATTTCTTGTGAGTGGAGAACAGGTAACGATGTGACAAAATGAACTTCTAATCAAGCTTCAGATAGAAAGTCTCTGTACTTATTTATTGCATAATAATAATATAATACATCCTTATGGTATCTTCTAAAATATCTTAAATTATTTTAATCTCATATCAACTCAAAAGCATTTTAAGCAGTGGCATAACCCTGGTAACAGTTCAACCAAGTTTGAATTTAGTTCTACATCTCAAATTAGTTTGTGAGTTCTTTTCTCAATACCACAATGCTTTTTTTTTTTTAAGATTTATTTTATTGACTTTTGACAGAGAGAAACAGAAACAGAGAGAGACAGAGAGAAGTGGGGAGGGCCCAGAGCAGTCTCTGTAGTTGACAGCGTTAGTTTTCCATATAGTTTCACTCCACAGGTGGGCATGGGGCTGCGCAGGGTAGGAACTGGGTTGGGAGCCTCCCGCATAGGCCCTGGCAAGGACTGAACTGGGGGCACACCCCAGTTCAGCATCATAATGCTTTTAATGGAAGAAAAATACAAAATGCATGCATGCAAAATAACAAATCAAAGGGAATGCTTGAAAACTGGACTAAAGAATGAAACTTGAAATTTAGTGTCAACATAAAGACTTCAGTTTACTTGGGCAACAAGTATGTTTTGAATGATCACTTGGGATGCAAGAATAAAAAAAAAAGTTTGCTTTTTCATAGTTTGGTTAAATGTAGGGTTGGGAAGTAAAGAACAGGATGCCTCATTAAATTTGAATTTCACATCAACAATAAATAATATTTAGTCTTAGTACACATTTATATACTTATGCTAAATAATTCTACTTACATATACTAAAAATTTATTTGTTGTCACTCAGATTTTCAAATTTATCTGGGCATCATGTATATTTATTTTCTAAATATGGCAATCTTCACTAAATAGCAACTGTATCACACATTGTTGGCTCTTTAGGTAACAGCACTTTGTGCTTCTTCCCTCTAATTGATTAGCCCTAAAAGATTAATGATTAAGTCCCTCATAGCACTCTTGTTTCCTTTGCCATTTATTGGCACAGAGTGAAGATATGATATCACCAATGAGAAATAAGGAGAAACTAGTGAGCACCTCTAAAGTAGAATTTTTTTTCTTCATTAAGAAGGGAGTAGAGTAGGAAGAGTTGTTTCTTTGACCATCAGCCCCCCTGTTTCCAACATAGAAATTTACTGGACAGCTGCACTAAGGACATGACCAACACTGACTCACCTTTTGACTTCTTATTAGGGTTACTGTTACTCAAGTCTGTAATACTGGGAAAGATGATGGTCAGCTTTCAACAATGATAAAAGCAACACACTGAAAATCTCAGAAGTGATGATCTAAGCCTAGATTCTTTGTTTCAAAATGGTTTGTCTCACAAAACCTTAGACTATTTATCTCTTAACCCCTTGTTATGAAAAATAAATCTTTAATATTTTCTCATTTATTTATTGCAGTTAAATGTATATTAACAAAAGATTTAAGCCTTTTTTTTTTAAAGATTTGTTTAATTGTTGTTGGCAGAGAGAGCCAGAGATAGAGAGAAGGGGGAGGGCCCAGAGCAATCTCCATAGTTGTATGTCATCAGTTTTTGGCATGGTTTTATTCCACACAGGTGAGAGGTTGGGGGCACGCAGGGCAGGAGCTGGGCTGGGGGCCTCCTGCATGGGAAACACATCCCAGTTCAGCATATGCGCCCACAGGAGCTAGGGCTGGGATTCGATCATTTGTCTGTTAGCTATAAAGCGAGCACTTAACCTGCTGAGCCATCCTGGCTTCCCAAAAAAGATTAAAGTCTTAATTCCCTATTTTTTCTTATTTCTTCTTTTTTTTTTTTTTTAAAGGAAGGGTTTTTTGTTTTTGTTTTTTTAATAAATCTTTTTAAATATATTTTTATTTATTTATTTATTTTTGACAGAGAGAGAGAGAGAGAGAGAGAGAGAGAGAGAGAGAGAGATACAAAGACAGAGAGAGAACTGAACTGGGGGAGCTCCCAGTTCAGCATATGGTTCCACACGGGCCGGGGCCGGGATTCGATCCTCGGTCCCCGGCGCTGCAAAGTGAGCGCTTAACCCACTGAGCCATTCCGGCTTCCGCTTTTTCTTATTTCTAAGTAAAGAAAATTACTAAAGACAACTGTGGAATTTCTATCCTGTATTTAAAAATATTCACTTAATGACTATCATGTACCATATACTGTTTTGAACACCATATATCATCATCTACAAGACAAGAAAGTTCTTTTAGAAATGAAGAGCAAAAAGAATTCTAGAATTTAGCTAAAGCACCTAGGTAAAATGGTTTTTAAAAAATTATGGAAGATTAAACTTAAAAAATAAAAAGTTACTAACAATTAATTTTTACTTAGACATCTAACTACAACAATTATGCAGTAAGTGCTTTATATACAAATGAGTGACTAAGAAGTAGTACAGGTAGAGATATATATTTGAGAGTCACAATGATATAGGTGGAAGATAAATATAGATGAAATGACCTTGGGAAAGAACGTAGGTACAGAAGGAAAACAAACAATACAGGGACCCAGGATGTTTCCTGACATATTCAGTTTATTCAGAAACAGGAACTATCACAGAATATGGAGAAGTAGCATCCAATGAACATGAGGAATTGTTTAAAGAAGATCAAACACTGCTGAGCAGTGACTTAAAATGAAGACAAAGCAAGTTCATTGATTTTGGTAATAAAAATGCTCTTTGTGACTTTGACAAGAACTCTGGAAGATATGGTTGAAACTAGATTAGGTAAGATGAAATGTCATTGTTAAGGCAAAGGGTAACAGCATTTTCTTCATATATATTGTGATTTGCAGTGAAGAGAAGAAAATGAAACAGAAAATCATGTGACTGAACTCATGTTTGTAAGCTTCCAATAACTACTGCGGTGTGTTCCTTAGCAATAAAGAAGGGATGAGCTCCAGAGCAAATGTGGAGGAAAAAATTATTTGATATATGATAACAGAGAATTTTTTTTCACTGTAAAAATAGATGATCATATATGACCTCACTTATAGGTGGAATATAAAACTGAAAGTTACAAAGACACAGAGACCTATGGACACACCCAATAACTTGGTGATTGCCTGAGGGAAGGGGAGGAGGGGGGAGGGAGAGAGGGAGGGGAGG
>PVKE010024828.1:0-23509 GCA_004027555.1 Craseonycteris thonglongyai
TTTCTTTAATGAAAAGTATAATTTTCTTTCAACATTTGGGAAACCCTCAAGAGGCACCTCTTTGTGAATCATTCTTTAACATCTTCTATTTTCTAAAAGACACTGAAAGATGTTGTATACAAAGATTTATAACATGTGATTCTTTTCCCCAATGATTAAAAATCTAATAAGATAAATATAATACATAATTGCAATCAAATATTATATGCAATTACACAAGCTTATGAAAGACAGATTCTACCAAAAAAATCAAAGTCATTGCATAAAGTAAGAACTGCTTATAGAATAAGGTTACATATAACTTTTATGTCCATTCTGTTCTACTGATGATTTCAAATCAATCTGATGAGGTAAGACTATACTTTGGCATTTATTCAATAAAAGCTGATTGAGTATTCACGAATAGATAGACTCTGTAACAATCACTAGGAGTATAACAAAGAAAAAATAATCTGAGGCTTGAAAAACCCAGTCTAGCAAGATCAGACAAGAAACAAATCAATTCAGCAAGTACTAGTTGTGTTCTTACTATTAATATTAAAATATGTTCCAAACTTAGAGTAGAACAGCAGGAAAAAAAAATAGAACCAAAAATGTTTACCTTGTGGTGGTACTTATATTCTAATCAGGTGACACAGACAGTGAACAACTATATACAAGAAACATACTGTTTTCTTAAGATTATAATGGAGATTTTTGAAAAAAGCAATATTGCAAAAGTACTAGTACTCACGAATTGCTATGTAATTATAGCAGAATAACTGAATCAAAGTCTTTCTGAGATGAGTCTTGAAAACTAAATAAGAATTGCATTATTGTTAAGTGAGGGGAAGAACATGTTAATTAGGGAGACCAGTCCTCACTTAATTAGGGAGACCAGTCCTCACTTTATTCAATTTTCTTAGTATTCTACTAGGAAAAGGAGATTAAAAAAAAATTGTGGTGATTCTCATGAGAACCAAATATACAGCCACAAGAATTTTAAAGCAACTAAGACGCTGGAGTCTGAACTCCACATAGTAATTACCAATGACCTACCTAGCTATCAAAGGTCATAATAGGAATGTGTATTTGAGTGGTGGAAGTAGCAATTACAAAGAAAAGAAAAGAAACTACTAGGAATAGCAAATAACAGAATGACAATTCACCTGACACCTTAATGAAATACTATATGAGATTTCTATATAGAAACATTACAACAGGAATGACAACTTGGGGAAATAATGGGAGAGAAAGAAGTAAAACTGTAAATTGACACAGTAGTTAAAAATTCAATATTCTAAATTTTTTGGTGTTACACTTAATTGACAAATGTCACTTATTGTAACTGAGTTTATAAAACAATATTTTTGAATGAAAGTTTACTTATGGGACTTTGACATTGAGATTTGTTGTATGTGATAATTATATTTAGAGTTTCTATAAAATAAATGTTTTTATAAGAAAATATGTTAACAACATTTACATAAGGAAATGAAGAAACCATACAAACCACAAAAACTGCTAGTTATGTTAGAAACTAGGTTAGTAAATCTAGGCACTTTCACAGATGAGTTATTTAAAGCTTCTAATTATCGGGGAGTTCATAGATGACTAACCAATTGGTAACAGAGGGTTAGAAAGAAAACTTCTAGAGTACTAAAAGGAAAATAAAACTTCAGCATATAAAATAATTTCAGGAATAAGGATATAACATAATTAAAAACACTTACCAAAAATAGCATAAAGGTTGAAACACAAAATTGCCCAAATTTTATCATTTTTATTATAAAAATAACAATTTCATATGTTTACATATATTAGAGTATAGAAGATAAAAAGTACTATAAATTAGAGATGCCAGGATAGCTCAGCTGTTGAGCAGTTGCCTCGCACTTGCGACATCCCAGGTTCAATTTCTGACCCCAGCGTGTGCAACCTCACATGCATAACTGCAGCCCCACTAATGGAATGGCTCCAAGGTGAAAGTTCTCACCACCCATGCAGGAGGTCCCAGGTATAGTTAAGGGCCTCATGTGGCCTCACATCCCTGTCCAAAATGAAACTATGCATAACTTCCATTGGTCAGGCATGGTGCTGGGCAGTTTTCAGGTCTTCCTCTATCAGCAGGTGTGAAAAAAAAAAAGAGAGAGAGAAACTATGCATAACTAATGATATACAAGTATGGAGACTGCTATGAGTGCTCCCCCCTTGCCTCTCTCTCTTTTTCTCTCTTTCTGTATCTCTCTCAACTTTTCTAAAAACAAAATAATAAAATAATTTTAAAAACTACTATAAATTATTTTGTTTGGTGACAATGACATACTTAGAAAAAAATCAACATCTACTGTAGCTATCTTAATAAGTATTAGTTGTGGCTTTTTTTTTCTGAAAAATAAAAATGCCATTGTAAAAATATGCCCAATTTGCTTATCCACTATTCAGCAGGATTGTTTTTGTTTTGTTTTTTTCATTTTTTGTTCATTAATAATAATTGTGCTATAAACTATTTGGTACAAGTAAGGTTTTTAGACAATTTTTTTTTCTCTTGGGTAGATATCTAAATATAGAATTGCTGAGTTATAGGGAAATTTATTTTAAATTTTATGAGAAATTATTCAGTCTTGCAAAGTTTGTGTACCTTGTTATCTACTGCCAGCAATGCATGACAGTCTATTTCTCCACATCCTTACCAATAATTGATATAATTAGTAATTGATATAATTAGTATTTATGACTAGTATATTTAGTCATTCTAGTGGGTGTACAGTGGTATTATTATAATTTTAGGTTACATTTTTCTGATTATTAAATCTATCACTTTTTCATGAGATTATTGGTCATGTTAATATATTCCTTATGAAGTGTCTTTAGTCTTTTGCTCATTTTCATTTATTACAGTTGTGTTTTAGTAGAGTTATAGGAGTTTTTTAATATATTCTGCATACAAATCTTTAATTATGTAAGTTAATTGTTAATATTTTCTCTTAATCTGTGCTTTATCTTTTCATTTTTTTATGACAAACAAAACAAGTTAGTAGAAAATTATGACAGAGTTTATCTGTTAATTGAATGATTTGAAAATAGGACTACTTTGTGTTTTCTACCTGATTTTTACTTTAAGAGTTACTGTCTTTACTAATATTTTCAATAGAAATTTTTGTCAGCCCCATCAAAATGTTGCCCTGGTTCATGTTTCCTATTTTCAGTTACAGATGTTATTACAGTACTTTTAAAACGTTTTTGGTTATACTGCACCAGAGCTCCGAACTCATCACTTAACATTGGAGGGCAAGCTTTTTTTTTCTTAATCCATGGCAGCAATTTCACTAACTACAAATAAAATGTCTTCTTGTTTTTTATTTATAAATGTTTGAGTTTTCCTATAACCACCGAACTAAGAAATATATGTGTAATATTTTAATGTAAATTTAAATCTTAACAAGGAAACAGATGCCATGACCTCATTAGCAAATAAATATTATTAAAATCATATAGTTTACATTTTTATTTTTATAATAGAATTTATTGTAGAAACCAAAAGTCAAGGTCACATGAAATATTTGTTCATGTCTCACATATTTGAATAACTAATTTCTGATCTATGTCAATAGTTAGTTCTAAATTATTATACATACATCTTTGTTTTTCCTGCAGCTTTATTCTTACAAAATACACTTCTGTAAAATAAGTAAACAAAGAGAGGACTGGGCTAGATATCTTCTATTTGCCTCATCAAATGTACTGTCCACATTTCCCTCTCTTTTTCACTCTGGCTCTGTGTCCCAGAAGGTCAACCCTGCCCACTACTCTGTGGAAAGGAGACAGATGCCACAGGGCTGCATCAGTGGACTTCTTAAACTTTGACTTCTATTTGAGTGAGTCCAAGGTTATCAGGGTAAACTCTCTCCACACGGTGTTTTAGCTGGATCTCCATAGTTGACTATAGAGAGTCTTTTTTTTTTTAATCTACTAGATCATCAGCTGCTTATACCCACTTCATAACCAGCTGCTTATACCCTCTCACCAGTAGCCAACTTACTCTTTGGGGGTCTGTGGAGTTTTGCCTCATCAATGTGACTAGTTACAAGTTTCAGCTCTGGCTCCTCCATATCTGGTATCAGAAGATGCCACACCAAAAATTGTAGAATTGAGCTTCTATAACAGCTAACAAAGGGATCGGGTATGTAAACCTGTAGTAATGGAAGTTAACTTCCCATAGCTAAGATGTGACAGACAGTTAAAGGAGATTAAACATCCTCTCCCTTTATCCATGGAATGGACTGATCCAAGGTGCACTTTTTAGAATCAGTAGGCCTGGAGCATTACTCATCTAAAGCCAAGCAATTTTACTTTCTGAGCTATGACTCTTGTTTCTTTGACTCATTATAAAAACATGGACATAACAGTAACATCATCTTGCATTTCTTCCCATCCTTAGAACTTCACTATTATTTCCCTCTGTGTCTGCTGCTATAAGATTGCACTGTCCAAATAAAGAATCATTACTTCATCCTTGCATGAAATTTTATTTAACAAGGAATATAAACAAATTATATATGTATACAAATATATTATATAGTTATATATGATATGTATATTGTATAGTATATATATTATATAAATAATTGTCTATATGTGTATGTGTGTGTATATATATGTATGTATTCATGTATGTATATATACATAAATATATATATACATACATACATATATACATATATGCATGTATATATCACCCAAGTCATATCTTTCATAGTTCTTTCCTGCTACTGTTCATCTTTGTAACTTTGAGGGGTATGGAAACACCATTTTTTCTTGTTTGAACAACCACAGGCAATGCCTTTTAGTTCTCCCTCTTTGTAAGATGACCCTTCCCTTCAGCTCTTCTACATAAGTTACCCTCCCAAATTATGTCAATTGTATTTTAATTTTTTGCATTGTGAAGCCTAATAACATTACATTTTTCTTATATGTGTTGTCTACAGGTCACTCATAAAATTTAATATCAGTAAGTAACGTTTATATTATAGTAAATTTGCAAAACCTTTACAACAAAGGCAGTAATGTTATTGTATTTTTCTTATACCATTTATCTATCGGGGACTGTGATTGTTTTACTATATATATACATATATAATTGTTTATTATATGTAATATATAATATATATAATTGTTCTGATGTATATTGTGATTGTTTTATTATATATATATATTATGCATAATATATATTAAAGATTTATTTTATTGTTTGAGAGAATGTTAGAGAAAAAGAAAGAGAGAAAGAGATGGGTTCAGGAACCAAAGCAGTCCCCATAGTTGTACATTATTACTTGTGACATAGTCTTATTTCACACAGGTGGATGTCAGCCATGGGGGTGGAAATTGAACTGGGGGCCTCCTGCATGGGAGGCGAGAACCTTTGCTGCCATCTCAGTGGTTATCTGTTGTTTCACAGTTCAGCATATGGTTTTGCGTAGACCAGAGCCGAATACAATCCTTAGACCTCACAGTTGCAAGGCAGGTACTCAACCAGTTGAGCTATCCTGGTATCCTCTTTTTTATATTATTTGAGATCTAAAAAAAAAACCAAAAATAAAAAAAACATATGTATGTCTGTGTGAATATATGTATGAAACATATATATTTAAATTTTTTCCCTATAATTATTTTAGGGTCTTCCATTCTCCTATACTAGACTAAAGGAATTAATATCTAGGTCCATTGTATGATTCTACCTTAGGACTTCACTCCTAAGGTTTCACTTCTTGCCTTCCAAAGTTAGTTCTCATGTTTGTTGTTTTTTGTTTGTTTGATTGATTGATTATTTGTTTGGTGTTGTCTGTTTGTTTGGAAATTACAAAATTCACCATCTAGAGCTGGAATTAATGCTCAAAATAGTAGAAATAGTTGGGAATGTAATCAGTGTAACAAATACTTTGTCAATGTACATTGGAAGACAATTGGTAGGTTACTAACAACTTAAACACACATTATGAACTAGCCATTCTTCTTGTAGGTATTTTCCCAAAAGAAATGAAAGCTATATCTATAAAAAGACTTAAAAATGAATGTTTATAGTAGCTTTTTCATCGTAACTCCAAACTAAAACCAAGTAGAATGACCATCAACATTTGAATAGATATACAAAGAGTGGCATATTCATACAATGGAATACTACTGAGACATAAAAATGAAATGAGCACTTGAAGCCTATACAATTTTACTAGCTAACATCACCCCAATATTTTAATAAAAAACAAATAACAAAAAAATAGAAGGGTTACAAAGAGGAGAAATCTCAAAACAATTATACTGAGTAAAATAAGTCAGAAAATTAAAGTATATACTATATTCCTTCATTTAGACAAAATTTTTAGTAATTAAAAAAAAACCATAGTTACCAAAAAAAAACAAAAACAACAATCATGTTTGTATGAGAATATAGACAAGAATGAATGATGTGAGAAGAGGAGCAAAGAAGGATTTACCAAGGAGCAAGAGAAAATTTTGGGGGTTTAATATGTTTAGTATAAAGCAGTCAATATGAAAAATATAAACTCTTCTAACATTCTAGAAGTCACATTTTTTTATTCCCCTTAAAATAGCTTTAAGCCAGGACAAAAATATCAATAAATATTAGGTCTGACATTAAGTTCACGAACTCATTCTAGAAAAAGTGTTGCACACCTCATTGCTGAATACCACTAGTGTCATCTTCGAAGTACTCCCCTTAGGAAGCTATGCACCAACACCAGTGCCTAGCTCACACTTCAAAGCAATTTTGAAACTTTTTTTTTTAAATAGCCATCAGAAATTGTCATATTAGCCTCGGTATCCTGAATGTCATTAAAATGTCTTGCTTTCAATATTTTCTATATCTTCGGGTAAGAAAAATAAACAAACAAACAAACAAATAAATAAATAAATAAATAAAGTGATTGGGTGGGGCATATTAGGTGAGTAGGGAGGGTGTTCCAATACATCTATTTCTCACCTGGCTAAAAACTCCCTCACATACAGTGTTGTGTGAGCTGGTAGGTTGTCATGATGCAAGAGCCATGAGTAGTTGGCAAAAAGTTCATGTTATTTTCATCTAACTTTTTAATGCAGGATTTTCAGCACTTCCAAATAGACAACTTGCTTAACTATTGGTACAAATTCATAATTAAAAATCTCTCTGATATCAAAAATTATTAGCAACATCGTGTTGACCCTTTATTTGAACTCGCATAACATTTTTGGTCATGGAAAATTAGCTGACATCCAGTGTGCACTTTGACATTTTATTTCACAGTCATATTGGTACACTCATGTTTTATTACTAATGATAACAAAGCCCAAAACATTGTATTGCTTCTCCAAAAGATCTTGACTAACTTCAACTCTTCTTTGTTCTTATTCATTGGTGAGCTCCTTCAAGACCATTTTTGTACACACCTCTCTCGTGCCAAGATTTTTAGTGAAGATTTTCCTGTTTCTTTATTTATGTTTACTTGGTCTCCTATTCTTCTCACAATCAACCAATGATTTTGATAAACAATTTGACAAATTTTTGCAATGTTTTTTGTCAATTCTGCTCATTATTAACTGCCCTGACCTTTCTTCACTAGTGATGCCTTCTCTCCCCTCAGAAAAAATATTTAATCCATTTGTACACTGTCATTTTCCTCATGGCATTATCCCCATCAACTTAGACTAACATGTCCCTGATTTCATTTGTGCTCTTACCAAGTTTAACAAGAAACTTAACATTTGTTCATTGCTCTAATTCAAGCTCCTATGTTTTTGCAGTGGCACACAAAATCCCACAACAATAATGAATGCTGCTCAACAAGACATTTCCACATGTCAATATGAACACAGCTTTGAGACACTGATATACCAAGGTTATGAAACCTTACCGAGTTGTTTGTACAGTGCTGCCAACATAAGCTCAAGGTGGCAAGTTCACTAACTTAACTGTCAGACCTTGTAACATTAACCTCAACATTGACCTAAGGCATTCAGCAATTGAACAAAAACAATAATAATAATAACAAAATAACAGAACTCTATATTCCAGGTATTATACTAAGAAACCAGTATACACTATCTCATATAATCTTCCCATAAAATAGCCCTATAAAGTAAGTATTCATTTTTCTAATTTATTGAGGAATAAAGTTATACTCAGGATAATAAGTATTTCTACAATATCAGTAGAGTTGAATTTTGAAACAAGAAGTTATAATTCTAGAGTCTGGGATCTCATACTCTGAGTTTTATGTGACCTTCAGCATGTTACAAAAGATAATTATTTTGTATGAGTATAATAGATATGAATAGTTATCATAAAGTCATATTATTGGAATTAAATTATTATGATATGCCTTTTTGCAAGGTTATTTTATTTTAAGGACTTTTAAAAATTGGATGCATATTTACACACAGTGAGAATCAATGCCATTTGCTTTTCAGTATTAGTAGGTATATATAACTCATTGAACAAGGAAGTCACCTTTATCCAGCATTCCATTCTTTTGGTTTTGAAGACACTCCTCCCAGACAGTGTTACCTGGTACATAAGTTTTCATTTAATTAACTTAAGAATATTTATTTTTTATGTTTATAGGTATCTGGTTCATCTTTTATTACAACTGGGAGACTGAAGTCTCTTCTAAAGATACTTCACTTGTATATTATAAAACTCTAATGATCACATGTATTTAAACTTATCTGATATGTTTCAGTGTTCTGAGTTAATATATTTAAACTGAACTCCTGCTCAAGTGAGTGAAATGGTTATTGGCTTGCAAGATCCCCACATAGATACAAATAAAATAAGATGAAATGCATTATGAAAAAATAAATAAAATTAGTTCATTTGCAATGCCAAATCAATAGCTTGCTGTTTTATTACATAATAAGGTAATAGAAATGTTTGACTGAATAATTTATCTCAGAATGAATATTCGACTTGTTTTATAGAACATACATCAAAGAATAGTTGAAAGATAAAAGGTTAATGAGATATGGCTGCCAAAAAACTAGAACACGTTTTTTCTTTTAAAAAAAAAAAACACTCTTGTTCAATTTATGTAAATTTTTAATTAGTGCACTGTGGAAGTAAGTCAGGAAACTATTTCTAAAATTCAGGAAATTGAAAAACTATAATTAAGGGTACATGTTATTATGCTGCAGAAAGATAGTGTATCTGTCACCACAAAGTAATTTGATAAGATGCGGGGATGGCTCAGTGAGTTGAGTATTTGCTCACTTTGCAGCTCTGGGACCAGAGGATGGAGGCCCAGGTGCCAGCCAGCCAGGGTAGACCCATATGCTAAACTGGGATATGCTGCCCATGTAGGAGGCCCCCAATTTGGTTCCTGTTGGGACGAGTTTCCCATGTTGTAAGCCCCTGGCTTAGGCCCTCAGCTTACAAGTGGGTAGCTCCCAGCAGGAGAGCCCAGTCTAGTTCCTGCCCTGCACAGTCCCTGCCTACTTGTGTAGAATGAAATCATGTTGAAAACTAATGACACACAGCTATGGAAACTGCTCTGGGCCCTCCCCCTTCTGTCTCTGTTTCTTTGTCTCTCTCTCTCTCTCTCTCTCTTTGTCAAAAACAAAATTAATCTTTAAAAAAAATTATTTGATCTGTCAAATCTCTGCTCTTCGACATACAATCAAATAAACCTGAAGAACCAAGGCATAGGCTAACTCAGAAGAGGTACCGGTACACATTTTGAGATTCTACAGGTGGACACATACACACACATCTATATAATTTTCAGTGAGGTCATAGAAAAAAGACTTGACATTGGCATTTAAATAAATTCTAGCATTCTTTTAAACAAACTGGTTGTAAATTAGAACAAATTATACACATAATATTAAATTTGGTAGATGACATAATAAAAAAAAACCATCCCACCCCATAACCCTGTATCACAAAATGAAAGGTTAGTCTTTTGTAATTAATATTTTATGTTTAAATGCCTTTTTACCCCAAATTCTGGCCGTCTTTTTTTTTATTTATTTTTGATCCAGTTACACACTTTATATCTAATCTGTACTGTTTTACTTATGTAAGCTTTCTGACATTTTTCTTTTTATAAAATTAATCATCCCTCTGTGCCTTAATGTTCTTGTGAGCTGTTGCTTCCGAGTTTAGTTGCCTAAAACCTTTACAGAGAAACAGAAATGTTGGCCCCACCATTGATTTATCAAATCAAAATACATATTTAATGGGATTCCCCAATGATCTTTAGACATTAATTTCTGAGAAGTATTACTTCAATTCTATATACATTTATTTCTGTATTTATTTATTTGTTGAAATGTTTTTTCTTTCTGAAGATACCCCTTTAGATGTGGAATAAATGCCAGTTATTTATCATCACTTCTTATTGTATTGTTTGCACATAAGAGGATTTAATAACTACTTACTGAATATCTGAAATGCATTGTCCTCACCAAGTTATCATTATTGAACAAGCTCAAATTTTCAAAATTTTCAACAGAAGAGAAGACTATAAATTATTCTCATTTAATTGTCTCAGGAATATAAACTCATTTGTCTGAAGTGCTTTCACTGGCCTGTGACTTATACGGACTTGATTTGTGACTAAGACCAGAAACTAAGGCAGACTACAGCCATACTTACTTCTTAAACTAATACTGATTGCAGCCATCGTGACCTGGGTTCTATTACAAGGAAACAGGCAGTGCATGGTAGCACTATTGTATGCTTGTAATATTATGGGAAGGCAAATTTTATAATTTTGAATTCATGTCCAACCACTATATATACATATAAACTTGGAAAGAATATTTATCATTTGGAAACATTAATCACTTCTTTTCTTCATGTGTAAAATAGGGATACAAAAAGCAAACTCAAATCATAGTATAAAAATAACATCAGGAATTGCATGTGAAGGATGCCAGTATGGCTCAGCGAGTTGAGTGCTTGCCTTGAGGCCCCAGGTCTGAGGATTGATGACTGACCCCATACCATGCAGACCCATGTGCTGGACTAGTGTGTGCTTCCCATGTGCAAGGTTCCCGGTCTAGTTCCCGCCCTGAGCAGCCCTGCATCCAACTGTGTGAAATGAAACTATGTCAAAAACTAATGATGTACAGCTATAAGGAGTGCTCAGGCCCTCCCCGTTGCCTCCATCTCTCTGTCAAAACAACAAAATAAATCTTAACAAACAAAAATTATATGCAAAGATAGAATGCTTGTCTCAGCAATAATAAGTTTCATAAGCCAGAATAGATTTGTATTCTGACTCTTCATATGTTATACTCTGGGTACTCAAAAAGCAATTTGGTGGAAATTGGACTATATAAAAAATAAGAAGATAACAAGAAGCACACCTAGTATCAAGAGTTTGTATTTTATTAATAAAACCGAGGTTCATTGAAGAAATGGCTAGTTCTATTTTGTGGCAAAAAATATACAGATTAAGCCCAGAGTACTTTGTAGTGCCAGAAATTAAAAACATTAAACAAAGCAAAACAAAACAAAAACTATAAAACAACTACCTTTATGAAGTATGTCAAAAGGACACCAGAGCCAAATGAAATTGCTCTCAGTGGAAAAAGGTTAAACAATTTGAGAAAACCAAAATAAAGAAGTATTGGATTATACACCTAAAGTATGCAATAAATACCCCTGAATCTAAACTGATATGAACAACTGATTAAATAAACAAATAAATAGGGAAAATAATTTTTCTCTCATGCAGAAGTATTTTAAGAATGTATATGCTTTACTCTTAAGGAGGTAGAGCAAAACTCCTTACTCCCTACATGTGACTTGTGCATAGTGACTATCTTTTTCAACGTAGAATATGGTATAGAGGAAAGGTATAAATTTATAGGACATACCTGACAAACACTACCTGAGCCAGATGATCAAAATCAACATCAGCAGTAATATGCTGTCTCTATAGTATATACTCTTAATGTGATATGATGAAAATGGCATTTTGTCTCTTTTGTGTTTCTCCCCAAAATTCAGAACCCAAATCTAATTATGAAAAACATTAGGCAAATCCCAATTCAGAGGCAGTCTACAAAATGACTTATCAGTACTCTTCATCTGTCAAGTTCATCAAAAACAGAGGCCTAAAAATACATGATAGTTTGATATAGTCCCATTCATTTGTTTTTGCTTTTACTTCTCTTGCCTTTGGGGTCAAGTTCATAAAGTGCTCTCTGAGCCCAAGGTCTATAAGTTTAGTACAAATGCCTTCTTCTATGCACTTATAGGTGCAATATAAAACTGAAAGTAACAAAGAAACAAAGTCATGGACACAGTCAACAGTTTAGTGGTTATCTGAGGGTAAGGGAGGAGGTAGGTGAGAGAGCTGGAGGGGAAGTAGGGAGGGGAAATCAAATATATAGCAATGGAAAGAGAGCTGATTCTGGGTGGTGAGCACATAATGTGATGTATAGACAATGTAATGTTTAATTGCACACCTAGAAACAATGCAATTGTTATCAATCAATGTCTTCCCAATAAATTTAACAATAAAAAAAGAATTAAAAAAAAAGATATATATAATAAATAAAAATACATGATAAGTATATGTAGTGTTGTAACCTTCCTGGGATTCTGAAGACATAAAAAGGCAAATTAGTAAAAATTAAGAAAATATGACCATAGACTTTAGTTAATAACAGTGCATCAATATTACCTCATAATTGTCACAAATGTATTAATTAATATAAGATGACTATAAAAAATGTGGTGCACCTTTTTTTTGTAAATTTGAATATGTCTAAAATTTTTTTAATTTGTTATAAAAAAGTAGAAGATAAAATTCAGTGAACCTAATTACTAGTGATTTAAACAATGGAATTCTACTCAGCAATATAAAAAGTTGTATGGACCTTGAAACCATCTTATTAAGCAAAATAAGTCAGACTGAAAGAATCAGGAAACATATGACCTCACTTATAGGTAGAATATAAAACTGAGAGTAACAAAGAAAAAAAAGAACGTATGGACACATTCAATAGTTTGGTATTTACCTGAGGGAAAGGGAGGAAGGGGGAGGGAGAGTGGAAGTGTGGGGAGTTGGGAGTGGGCACCAGATATGTGGTGACGGAAAAAGAGCTAATTGTAGGTGGTGAGCACATAATGCAATGCATAGATGATGTAATATAGAGTTGTACACCTGGAAATTATATTGCTGACCGATGTCACCCCAATAAATTTAACAATAAAACAAAAATTTCAATTATCATTTCTACTTAGCCATCAATGATTTCAGTATTACTTATTTTCTATGGTTCATTTTCCTCATATACATTTAAATGAAAAAATATCATTGTGTAACTCATTAAATATTTGTGTGATTTAAAGAAAATAAACCATAAAATATTTTGTAATCTGCAAGGTGGTATTACTAATGCTACTAACGAGTCTGAAATTTCCTTCATAGAAGTGGTGAAGAGTTTGGCATGTAAGTGAGCTGCTTCTTTAGCGAATTATCTCGTTAATGGGGAAGAGGGATGTTTAAATATTCAACAGTGTAAAAGTTCTTGTAAAAATAGAAATGATACCTATTTGAGTACTATTGAGAAAATAATAGGGGATAGTGAATGCATGAAAAGGCAATAGCATAAAGCCTGGAATCCAGAGTTTTCACTAAATGTTGTCTATTAGACATACATGCACAGATATAAATTCACACACTAAGAGAATATTTATAGGAATTATAATAAAAAAATTAACACATGCATGATCTAACACACATATGGAAATTGCATATTTTGTTTGTAGTAGAGCCCCTTCTTTTGTGCAGAATCCATCTCTGTGATCATGTTTCAAGTTCCCACAATACAAAAACTGTATTCGTCTTTTTGAATGTTACAAATATTCCCCAGAGGATAAATATATTGTCTAGGATAAGAACTGTTCTTAATAGATATTTGTAATGTACGTAAATATAATTGAACCCCAGGTGTAATAAAAGCTACTGAAAGCCTAAGTGGACAGACAGCAAGGTGTGTATCACCTCATTGACAATTTTTTATAAATAAATTAATTCTAAAATGTATAATTTAAGAAAAGTTCAACTAGTTGGTTTGGAAGATAATTTTCTCAAATTATAATTATAAAGAAACTATTTATAACTGGAATATGTCTGGTTCCATATGGGGGAAAATGCTCCTGAAATATACCCATGTATATAACCTTTATGGAATCACACTGAGTGAGAATTATTCCTACAATTGTCCCTTCCCTTGGGTCATTTAAATGGTTTAAATTTCATTTAGATATTAGTCTTACAGAAGTACCATAATTACCAAAGATAAATGCCTCATCTAATTTCAGACCTTCATTAAAATTAGCTTTGTTATTTTTGTGGTACCCAGTAGCAAAGCTATTAGAGTTAAGAGTCTGTCAGCATTTCCATTTACAAAGTCTGTTGTTTTTTTTTTAGGGTTCATTATCTTTTCTGTTTTGAATTGCATTAGCCTGAAAATTAGCTGTCAACATGAATATGTATTATATTACCCAAACTCCATGTACACATCAGTGTAACAATATAGAAGGCAAAGATCAGTAAACTTTTTCCTCCTTCTTCATAAAATTCTAAAGTTGTGTTGACTGCTTGATAATCTCATGGCCTAAAATGGATAGAGCCTTTTAATCTTGCACTTTATCACAGAATTGGTCCTAAATCTAACCTACCCATTTTGATATTTAAAAAATTATGAAGTCAAATTGAATATGGACTGCATGTACTTGCTTTTTAATACAGAATGCAGTTTAAGGCATCTGGGTAAGATTACATTCTCACATAATTAGAAATCTAGAAGAGGTACATTTCTGGGATAAACAAAAGGGGAGCAACTGTGATTTCTGCTATTTCAACCAAAGAAGAGAAGAAAAATAAATCGCCTCAAATGTCATTCTGTTAGAACCATTTCTTCATTTTGAAGTGGGCAATGACAGGAGGTTGTAGCAATCACAGCAAAAGTAGCAGCTGCAGGGCTTGTGAAATGGTATAAAAATTATCTGGAATCCAGGCCACAAAATGTATCCCTTCTGTCCTGAGTAAAAGCTACAAAGGCATTTCTACCATTTCTCACTTTCTCCATCTGTGTTATAGAAATATACTCCACATTTAGTTAATTTGTTACCACCTGCTTAAATACTAAACATCTTTCAATGATCATTTAAAGTTTGTCACAGGGAAGCCAGAATGGCTCAGCAAGTAGAGCATTCATGTTGCAGCCCCAGGATCTGAGAATCATATCCCTACCCTGGCCTGTGTGGACCCATATGCTGAACCAGAGGGGTGCCCCCAGTTCAGATCTTGCTGGGTGAACTTCCCAGTTGGCAGGCCTCCAGTTCAGCTCCCATCCAAGGCATGCTTCTCATGTATGAGGCCCCAGCAGGGTCATGCCTCCCATGCGGGAGGCCCCTGGTCTATTTCCTGCCCTGAAGAGCCTTGTGCTCACCTGTTGAGTGAAACTACTAAAAACTAATGACTTACAACTATGGGACTGCTCTGGGCTCTTCCTTTTCTCTCTGTCTCTTTCTCTCTCTCTGTCAAAAAAATAAATATAACTCTAAAATATATAGTTTGTCAGGAGGCAGATATTATCCCCAATTTATCATTTTGCATTTTCTTTATTTTAAACCAGTCTGAGTTGGGAGACGGAAGAAGGTCAGAAAGCAGTAAAAGAACTAGCTCTTTTAATATATTTAAATAGATTACCTTGGCACAATTTGTCAAAAATAAATAATAAATTTTCCCTGAATACCATGGCCATCAGCAAGAGGTATGAAAAATAATATTATTTCAGATGAAATATTTGAGTGATAGACTTATCATCTGACCCATTTGTAAGAGGACAAAAAATTAAAGTGAAAATCAAAAAAGGAAGGGAAAGCTAAAATGGCTCAATGGGTTAAGCACTTGCTTTGCAGCCCAGGGGACAGAGGATCAAATCCTAGCCTTGGCCCGTGCAGGCCCATATGTCGAACTCGGGTGTGCCTCCCATGTGGGAGGTCTCCAGTTTGGTTCTCTCTCTCCAGTTTGTCCCCTGGCTCGAGGGGCATGCCACCCATGCAGGAGTCTCTCAACCCACTTTGTGCCCTGTCCATCTGTGTGGAACAAAACCATGTCAAAAATGGATGATGTGAATGTATGGAGACTGCTCTGGTTCCTCACCCTTCTCTTTTTCTCTCTCTGTCTTTATCTTTCTCTGTCTCTGTCAAAAACAATAAAATAAATCTTTGAAAAAGAGAGAGCAATGGAAGTTAAGAATATTTATTTTTGTTACAAAATATGATCATATGTCTCAGTCAAAGTTAATATCCACAAAAAGAAATATAAACAAGTTCTGCTTAAGAGACACATGCACAAAAACCCACCAAATATGATTTTTTCCACCCCTCACTCCCAACATATGAACAAAGTCTGGCTAAAAAAGTAAAATAAAAGAAGTTAACAAACTTTTTACATAACTAGGCATTAGATATGAATTGTAACAATTGTAAGAATTTATATCTGAAGAAGCATCATATGCTAATTCTAATATCTTATTAAAATAGAGGAATATATTTTGTCACTTACATTATTAACCTTCTCAGTAGTATTCTATATCTTGCATAGTGGTTCCTTCCTAATATTGGCTGTTAATGAATGCTTAGCATTAGGAATATATGATCCATGGTGAACTTTGAGATCTTCATTATTACAATTTCACTCTTCTGCCTTTGACAGTTGTACTTAAAATATAAACCAAACAATTTGTAATAGATTTTCTATCTTTTGTCCATTTAAAAAGAACATATGGCAGTTGCCAGGTTGTTCAAGCTAATGCACATGTTTATTGAGCCATCAATTCAAATGACAATTTCTGTGGAGTTCTATTCCCAACAGATTATTTTGTTTATAATTTATATTTTGCAATGTTTTCAAAATATTGTGTTAAAATATTATTTATGTAGATTATTGCCTTTGGAAGTATTTCCCCTAGTTCCAGTCTTGTATTATCTACATTTTACAAATGCAGTTGAGGAATAAATGTCTTAAGAGATTTGCCCAGGGTCACACAGCCAGCAAGTAACAGGACTGGCTAGGACATTAAACATGAGGCTGTACTCATCATCAAGATGCTGATATTACCTTATACTGTCTCCACTTTATACTATTTTATCAAAGAAATACCAGCAATTTATTTCTGGTAAAAATAATATTGGGGATGTATTATAACACAATCATCGCCTTAGTTTTCATAATAATGTGACTTCATCTCTTTATTCCCAAAAGTTTCTGCCTTGTATCAAGAGAGAATGAGGGTAAAAAATAAGTTTAAGTTTAAATTTTTTTTAATTGTGTTTTTTAGCAAATATATAGAATAAAATGAATTATTTTCTTTTAAGTAATGAAATATTGCCATTTGCAACAACATGAATAGATCTTGAGAGTATCATGCTAAGAGAAATAAGTCAGATGGAAAAGAACAAGAATCATATGATTTCACCATATAAAATATAAAATAAAAAATAACAAATAAATTTTAAAAAATAATAAAAAATAGTATAGAATTAAACAACAGTATGGTGGTCACCAAGGAGAAGAGGGTTAGGGAAAGGTAGAAAAAGGTAAAGAATATCAAACATATGGTGACAGAAGGAGACTTGACTGGGTGGTGAGCACACAATGAAAAAAAGAGATAGAGAGTGATATGGGAGAAAAAAGATGGCGGCAGGAGAGGAGACCCCTGACACCTACCTGGGAAGGGACTTATGAACAAAGGGGAATCCACAGGAGAAACCCTGAGAAGCACCCTCAACTGAGAGAACCACACAACTCAGAACAACACCCTAGGTTAAACACCCCAGGTTAAAGGAAAAAGGGGAGACTGGGGGAGGGAAGGGGAAGGAGCAGTTCAGGGACAGGGATGCAGAGCATGGCCAGGGCTGGTAAAAACAAAGGTGGTTGAGGGACTATGGTCAAAGTGGAGTTAGATCGAGGGCAGGCTGGAAGCTAAGACCTAAGGAGCGTGGAAGCCCCATAAGACAGTGGACAATTTAACATCTAAACTCAAGGGGTGACACTCGGTGCCCTAATCAGATCACGGAGCCTGAGGTGGAACAGGGACTGTGGAGCAGGGTGGCTGCACTTCCCGGCGGGCAGGGAGAGAGCAGGGCATCAGACCACAGCAGCTAGGCACCCCTGGTTTACAGAGGGGATTGACTGTGAGGGAGCACTTTCTGAGGACAGGGATCTTGGAGTGAGGGCAGCAGTGCAGTGGACATGGAGGGAGCCTGGTAGGCTGCATTAGACATACTTAGAGTGAATACAGCCATCTTTGAGACTCTGCAGAGCCGCCTGCCGAGCTGCGGCCAACCTCTGCCAAAACCCGCCCGCCCACACCACTGCCCAGCTGATGCCCCAGCAGGCCAACTCACAGACACGATTAAAAAGCAGCCGGGCCAGAGGGGAAAAAATGCTCCAAGCTACTCGTCCCACCCGCACTGAACCACCAGCCTTCCTGCACACAGAGGACTCTACTATTTTGTCTCGGGCCCACCATAGCTCCTATTCACACACCCCAACTCCCGGCCACAACCTGACTACCTTGCCTTCTAAAAGCTAAAACAGCAATCTGAAAAGGGCACAGAACTGTCAACTTCCCTCAACCCTCTCCCAAAATCTCCTCCTCCCACAACTGAGAAGCCCACTTGATAAGAAAACACCCAGAGGGAAAACATAATCATGTGCAAAGCAAAAAGAACCACACCAAACAATGCACAACTCAGAATCCAAAGCCCCTCCAGATGATCAGGGGAATTCTTCACAAAAGGAGCTTGCACACTTGGAATCAAATCTAAGTGAAACAGAATTCAGGGATGGAATAATAAAGACACTCAGAGAGCTCAGTCAATGCTGTCAAAGTATCCAGACAAAGTTAAATGACCTCAACAATAAATTTTCTGAGCAAAATGAGTACTTTACCAATAAAATTCAGAACTTAGAGCAGAATCAAAAGGAATTCCTCACAATGAAAGCCATCATGGGAGAGCTGAAAAAAGAATTGACCAGCATAGGAACCAGGGCTGAGCAGCTAGAGGAAAGAATTAGTGAGATCAAAGATAGAAACCTGGAAATGACACAGAGGGAAGAAAAAAGTGAAATGAGAATCAAGAGAAATGGAAGAGCCCTACAAGAACATTCTGACTCCATCAGAAAGAACAATATTAGAACAATAGGGGTACCATAAGGAAGCGAGATGAAATCTTCTCAGAGTCTACTAAAACAAATAGTAGATGAAAAATTTTCTAACCTGTGGAAAGAACTACAGCCCCAAATACAGGAGGAAAACAGAAGCCCTAAACTACCGAGACCCTACAAAATCTTCTCCAAGGCATGTTGTTCTAAAGATGACAAAAACCAAAGACAATGAAAGAATACTCAAGGCTGCCAGGGAAAAACAAAATATAACTTTCAAAGAAAAAACAATCAGGCTGTCACCAGACTTATCAGAGGAAACTCTGCAAGCCTGGAGGGAGAGGACCCCAATCTTCAAAATGTTAAAAGAGAGAAATTTCAAGCCAAGAATAAACTATTCAGTAAAATTACCCTTTAGATATGAAAGAGGAATTAAGGCTTTTTCAGATATACAGAAGCTGAGGGAATTCTCCAGCTAAAAACCGGCACTCGAAGAAATACTGAAGGAGGCTGTTTGACCTGAATCAAGAAATCAAAATAAATGAAGAAAAGTTGGAACTACAAAAAAATAAATAAAAAGGAAAGAAGAAATGGACACAGGATATGCTCATGTATCAATCATTACCCTGGATGTAAATGGACTGAATTCACCAATAAAGAGGCACAGGGTATCAAACTGGATTACAAACATAATCCAACCATATGCTGCCTACAAGAGACACACCTCAGCCACAGGGACAAACATAGACTCAGGGTAAAAGGATGGAAAACAATACTCCAGGCAAATGGCAGTCAGAGAAAAGCTGGAGTGGTCATACTGATTTCTGATGAAAAAGACATCAGGATAAAAAAAAATAATAAGACATAAAGATGGACATTACATCTTGATAAAAGGGACAATACACCAAGAAAACATGACACTCATCAACATATATGCTCCCAATCAGGAAGCACCTAAATTTATAAAGCAACTACTAACAGATCGAAAAGAAAAATTTGACATAAATACAATTATAGTAGGGGAGCTAAACACCTCTCTGACAACAATGGACAGATCATCCAAACAGAAACTAAATAAGGGGATTGCAGCTTTAAATGACACATTACAAAATACGGACATAATTGACATTTACAGGTCATTCCATCCTGCAACACAGGACTATATATTTTACTCTAGTGCACATGGAACATAATCGAGGATAGACCATATCCTGGGACTGAAATCCAACCTCAGCAAATTTAAGGGCATCCAAATCAAACCAAGTCTATTCTCGGACCACAAAGCGTTGAAATTAGAGATCAAATGCAAAAGATCAAGCATAGAGAAAACCACATATACTTAGAGATTGAACAACATGCTATTAGAAAGTGACTGGATCAAAGAGAAAATACAATAAGAGATTAAAAAACTTGTAGAAACGAATGACAATGAAAACACGACGTACCAGAATTTCTGGGACACAGCAAAAGCAGTATTAAGAGGGAAATTTATATCATTACAGGCCTATCTCAAGAAACAAAAAAAACTATAAGTAAACACCCTCACATCTCATTTCATAGATCTAAAAAAAGAAAAACAGAGGCTCCCCAAAGTCAGCAGAAAAAAAGAATTAATAATAATGTAAGCAGAACTTAATGAAATTCAGAATAGAAAAACAATACATAAAATTAAAGCCACAAAGAGCTGGTTCTTTCAAAAAATCAATAAAATTGAAAAACCACTGGCTAGGCTCACCAAAGGGCAAAGAGAAAAATCTCATATTTCCAGAATATGGGATGATAGAGGAGAGATTACAACTGATGCTGCAGAAATATAAACAATCATAAGAGATTATTATGAAAGACTCTATGCCAACAAATTTGACAACCTAGAGAAAATGGACAAATTTCTAGAAACATATAGTTTACCTAAACTGAACCAAGAAGATTTGGATAACCTAAACAGACCAATCAACAGTACAGAACTTGAAACAATTATCCAAAAGTTGCCGAAAGGCAAAAGGCCTGGACCAGATGGGCTTACCAATGAGTTCTACCAGTCTTTCAAAGAAGAACTAATGCCCCTCCTTCTCAAACTACACCAGAAAATTCAAGAAGAGGCTGTACTACCCAACTTTTTCTATAAAGCCAATATCTCCCTAATACCAAAACCTCAGAAAAATAATACCAAACAACAACAACAACAACAAAAACTATAGGTCAATCTTACTGATGAACACTGATGCAAAAATCTTAAATAAAATTTTAGCTAACAAAATGCAACAATGCGTTAAAAAGATTATTCAACATGACCAAGTGGGATTCATCCCAGGGGCACAAGGATGGTTCACCATACACAAATCAATGACTGTAATACAGCACATAAACCAAACAAAGGATAAAAACTACCTGATTATCTCAATTGATGCAGAAAAAGCATTCGACAAGATACAACACCCATTTATGATAAAAACGTTGAATAAAATGGGAATTGAAGAAAAGTACCTCCACATAATAAAGGCCATATATGACAAACCCTCAGCAAATATTACACTAAATTGTGAAAAGCTGAAGCCTATTTTCTTACAATCAGGAACAAGACAGGGATACCCCTGTCACCAATACTGTTCAACATAGTTCTGGAAGTTCTAGCCAGAGCAATAGGGCAAGAGAAAGGAAAAAAATGGTATTAGAATTGGAAGAGAAGAAGTTAAACTGTCACTCTTTGCAGATGACATGATTCTGTATATAGAAAACTCTAAAGACTTTATCAGAAATCTATTACATATAATAGACAAATACAGTAGCGTCGCAGAATACAAAACCAATGCCCCAAAATTGACTGCATTATTGTATGTCAACAATGAAACTTTAGAAAGAGAGATGAGAAGATCAGTTCCCTTTGCCATTGCAAAGAAAAATTGAAATACCTAGGAATAAATCTAACAAAGAACTTGAAGGATTTATACACTGAGAACTATAAGACACTCTTAAAAGAAATCAAAGAGGACACACAGAAATGGAAAGACATTCCATGCTCATGGATTGGAAGAGTCAACATAGTTAAAATGGCCGTACTCCCCAAAGCAATACATAAATTCAATGCCATTCCCATCAAAATGCCACAGTCATTCTTTCAATAAATAGATTAAAAAATCATCAAATTTGAATGGAACCACAAAAGACCTCGAATCGCAAAAGCTATCCTAAGAAAGAAGGATAAAGCTGGGGGCATCTCACTGCCTGACTTTTATCTGTATTACAAAGCCTCAGTAATCAAAACAGCTTGGTACTGGCAGAAAAACAGGCACACGGACCAATGGAATAGAATTGAAAACCCAGAAATAAACCCACAAACTTATAGACCTGGGGTTCAGGGAGGACTTTATGAATCTTACCTCAATGGCAAGGGAAGTAACAGCACAAATAAATGAATGGGACCTTATCAAGCTAAAAAGCTTCTACACTGCAAAGGACACCATCAACAAAGCAAAGAGGCAACCAACCAACTGGGAAAAAATATTTGCAAACAATGCCTCTGACAAGGGGCTAATATCAAATATATACAAAGAACTTGTACAACTCAACAATAAACAACCAAGCAATCCAATTAAAAAATGGGCAGATGACCTTAACAGACACTTCTCTCATGAAGACATACATATGGCCAACAGATATATGAAAAAATGCTCCACTTCACTAGCAATTAGGGAGATGCAAATGAAAACCACAATTCTTACACCTGTTAGAATGGCTATAATCAGCAAGACAAGGGATAACAAGTGCTGGACAGGCTGTGGACAAAAAGGAACCCTCATACACTGCTGGTGGGAATGGAAATTGGTACAACCACTATGGAAGGCTGTATGGAGATTCCTCAAAAAATTACAAATGGAATTAGCATATGACCCAGCCATCCCTCTACTGGGTATCTACCCAAAATACCTGAAAACCTTAATCTTTAAAGATGTTTGTACCCGCATGTCCATTGCAGCACTGTTCACAGTGGCGAGAACATGGAAACAACCAAAATGCCCTTTGATAAACGACTGGATAAAGAAGATGTGGTACATTTACACAGTCGAATACTACTCAGCAATAAGAAATTATGCATTACAGTCATTTCTGGCAACATGGATGGACCTAGAGACCATCTTATTAAGCGAAATAAGTCAGACTGAAAGAACCAGGAAACCTCACTTATAGGTGGAATATAAAACTGAAAGTTATAAAGACACAGAGACCTATGGACACACTCAATAACTTGGTGTTTGCCTGAGAAAAGGGGGGGAGGGGGGAAGAAGAGAGGGAAGGGAGGTGGGAGAGGGCACCAGCATTATGGACACATTCAATGGTTTGTT
>PVKE010024829.1:8120-23607 GCA_004027555.1 Craseonycteris thonglongyai
CTGAGATTATCATCAGACAAGTTTGTTCTCAAATTGTTCTTCATGTATTTCATTCTTGAAAATGTTTGTTCACACAAGTATGTTGTTCCAAAGATTGAAAGGTACCTTGATGCAAAAGTTTTGACATTAGGAAAGTCTTCCTTGGGCAAAAACTGGTAAAAACCCACCAGTCCTTCTTTGAACTTGTCCCTAAGGAGGTCATTTGCTGTCAACTCAATGACCTCCGGCTGCAGTTCATCTGGGCAACTGGCCACATCTGCTTCAAATGGGTTTTGAAAGTCTCACTTCTTCTGCCTTTGAATCCAAGTCAGAAAACCGCTCCTGAAACTGCAGCTAGAGGTCTTTGATGATCTCGCATGCAAATGACGTGGGGAACTCAGCTGTTGCTTCAGCCATTAAGACCTTGCATTGCTGAAAGTGCATCAAGTTGTTGGCCTATACTTGTTCCAAAAACAAGACAAGTTTAGATCTGAAGGCCTTTAGGTGGGTGTATAGATCAGAAACTAGATTTTTCTCTCCTTGTAGTTTTAGGTTCAGAAAATTTAAATGACTAGTTATGTCTGCAGCAAAGGCCAATTTCCATACCCACTCTTTATCAGACAGTAATGGCTATGGCTTGCCTTTACTTTCCAGGAAGTCACCTATTTCCTTTCTTAATTCAAATACTCTGCTCAGAATTTTCTCACAACTTAGCCATCTTACTGCTGTGTAATATGGTAAATCTTGCGATTCTGTGTCTGTATCTTTCAACATGTCTCTGAACTGTCTATGGTTGAGCCCATGTGACCTTATTAAATTCACCATCTTTACCACAGGATTCAGTACACTGCTAATGTCCACATATTTAGCACATAAAGCTTGCTGGTGAATAATACAATACAGTCCACATATTTAGCACATAAAGCTTGCTGGTGAATAATACAGTACAGGAACATTGGTTGTGGAATGTTTTTCTCATTACACATCTGCTTCACTTGTCCAAACAAACCATTCTTTATGCCACTCATGTTCTTTCCTCCATCAACAGTCATGCAACTGAGGTTAGTCCAGTCCAAGTTATAATCAGCAAATGTTTTTTTCAATTCATTGAATATATCCTCTCCGGTAACAGTGCCATACATGCTATGTAGGGAAGTCAGCTCTTGTGTTATGTTCATGTCTTCATCCACACCTCTAATGAACACAAGTAGTTGAGAGGTGGGACAGCTGTCCAGCGATTCATCCATTGCAATTGAAAAATGGCGAAACTTGCTTGCATTTTTCGCTATTTGAGTCACAATGTTTTCACCCATGTCTGCAACACGGCGGGCAATGATATTTGCACCCAAAGCTACATTTTTAAATTGTTTCAACTTTTCTGGGCAAAGTTCCTCAGCCACCTCCAACAAACATTCCTTCACTACTTCACCATCTTAAATGGTTTGCCACTTTTAGCCAGGATGTAGGCAACTTTATAACTGGCCTTAGTTAAGGATTCATTTTCATTTGAGGATTTACTGAACAATGTCCTCTGAGATGTGAGTTGATTTTGTAATTTAGAAAATTTTTCGGCACAGTCTTTACCCTCCAACTGTGCATATTTCTCCTAATGTTTACTTTGATGATGATGGCACAGGTTGCATTCTTTCATCACAGCCACAGTTTCGTTGCAAATCACACACAATGCTTTCTCGCCAGATTTGATGAAGAAGTATTTCAAATTCCATTCTTCTTGAAATTGCTGACACTCGTCGTCTATTTTTTTTTTCCTCTTCTCGGCCATCGTTGGGCACTAAAAGTGACTTCAACATGAATAAATAGTGAAACTGAAAGTATCTTGCACACAATATCGCTCAAAAAACCTGATTATGCAAACTAATTTCGTCGCAATTATAGCTGCAAATGTCCCAAAACAACTTTTAAAAATTCTTATGATTTCTTAAGTTAAACTTACCTGAATATAGTCTGCAAATATATCCACTTATGGTAGAGAGATTGTTGCTTTTAATGTTTCCTCTTCAGAATATTCGGAAAATTCTTGTTAAACTAACGACATTCCCAATACTTTATACACACTGGTAATTACGAGAAGGAAATTATCACTAAATAAAATAGAGTGCTACATGTTTCACAATTAGACGCTAACTGACACCAACACCTCCTCATCGCAGCAGTCAACTACAACTGGCAAACTGATCAAAATAATCAAGTCTTGAACAAGCAGCAAACCATTTAAGAACTCTGCCACTAGATGGCGTTATATCATCTTATTGACTGTGAACAGAAGTAGAAAAAGTAAGCAGCTGATCTTGGCAGGATACATGTAAATTTCCGTAATTTTTTCCCGTAGATAAAAAGGTCTCCACGGGCCAGATAAGAGGGCCTTGCGGGCCATATCTGGCCTGCGAGCCATAGTTTGGAGACCCCTGGCCTAAAACAACACCTGCTACATAGACATACATGGACTTTACTTCCTTCTTGTAGTTTTTGCTTCCTTCATTTGTATATTGGAACTAAGCAATACCTGTTCACCTAGTGGGCAACCCTTCATTTGCATAAAATAATTATATTTTCTGGGTTTTGCCTCTATAAACCTTGCCTTTCTTTGTACTCTGAAGTGCAATTTGGATGGCAACATGAATCTGCACTTCCCAAATTTTAATCCTTTTGCTCAAATAAATGCCTTTGTTCTTTATTATGTATAGCCTGAACTTCTTTGGTTAACAAGTTTATGAGAAGAACAGGGATTGGAATGAAGAAATATTAGTTAAAAGTTAAGTTACTTTGGATTATGAGTACTTCATGTACTGATGCAACAGTTGGGAGATGCTTCTCAGGATGGAGATCCTAGGAAAAGGTAGAGATGAGGCCTGGCCTGAAGGATGAGAGATACATTTCAGTATTTTACAGCCTACCATCTTTCTTACCCTACTTGATGGGCCTTATTCAGCTCTGCTGCTATGTTGTAGTAATGTCAGGCCTCTTCTTGTACTCTTGGGCCAAAAGAATTTTCTCACATTATAAGATCATGCTAACGAAGATTTTGGCAAGAGATACAGACTAGATTAAAAGGTGGCTCAAGGAGAAAGATACCATTTTGTACAAATGAGTTAAGGAAATCATATTGTACAATAAGTATCCTGAAATATGATGCAATTGTTTTCCTTTGAATACATCTACAACATGTAATAGAAAGGCCAAAATATGTTGTAGGATTCAGAGATTTAAAATTTTTTAAAAGATTTATTTTATTGGTTTTGACAGAGACAGAAAGACAGAGAGAAGGGGGAGGGCCCAGAGCAGTCTCCATAGTTGTACATCATCAGTTTTCAACATGGTTTCATTCCACACAGGTGGGCGGGGGCCACACAGGGCAGGAACTGGGCAGGGGGCCTCCCACATGGGAAGCATGCTCCCTCAAGCCAGGGGCTGAACAGAGGGTGAGAACCAAACTGGGGGCCTCGCACATAGGAAGCACACCCCAGTTCAGCATATGGGTCTGCTTGGTCCCTGGGGCTGCAAATTGAGCGCTTAACCGGCTGAGCCATCCTTGCTTCCCCCAGAGATATAAAATTTAGCTGTCAATTTGAAGAGTTGTACCTCACTGTGTAATAACTTTTCTCCAATAAAATCACATGACTGATTTCTGTGGATTAGTGATTATTTAGCCACTTACTATTACTGCACCCTAAAACTTGGTGGTTTAAAACAACCATTCTATTATGCTCATAGATCATGTGGGTCTGCAATTTAAAAAGAACACAATGGAATGATTCTTTTCTGCTCTCCAACATCCAATATCAGCTGGGAGGACTCCAGGGGCCATTGATTATTTGATGGTTGTGTGCTAGAATCACCTAGAAGCATTTTCACTAACATGTTTGGTGTTGAGCTGGGATTGTAATGCAAGTCCCTATACTACATCTGGGCACTTAATGTGGTCTGGACTTCCTCACAGCCTAGGGGGTGCAGGGCAGTTATATCTGTAATGTAGTAACTCAAGGTGAAAGTGGAATGACCCTAAAAAATATATTTTTATTGTTTTTAGTTGAGGCAAATTTATATATAACATATGAGGTCTGACAATTAAGTTTGTGGACTAGTCACTGTGCACTTATGTTGGCAGCATTGTGTAAACAACTCAGTAAAGTTTCATAATCTTGGTATATCAGGTCTCAGCTGTGTTTGTGTCAATGTGTGGTGGTGTCTTGCTGAGTGACAATCATTATTATTGCTTGTTTTTGTGTACCATCATGAGAATATTGGGGGTTGAATTAGAGCAATGAGCAAACATTAAAATTTATGTTCAACTTGGCAAGAATGGAAGTGAAATCAGGGACATTTTAGTCCAAGTTTGTGGGGATAATGGCATGAAGAAAACAGCAGTGTACAAATGGAGTAAACATTATTCTGAGGGGAGAGAAAGTGTCACTGATGAAGATAGGCCAGGGAGGCCAGTAATTAATAAGCAGAACTGATGAAAACATTGCAAAAATTCATTGAATTGTGAGTCAAAATCATTGGCTGACTGTGAGAAGCATAGCAGACCAAATAAACATTGATAGAGAAACAGGAATATCTTCCCTGAAAATCATAACATGAGAAAGGTAAGTATAGAAATGGTTCCAAAGGTGCTCACCAATGAACAAAAGCAAAGAGTCGAAGTTTGCCAAGACCTTTGGAGAGGCAAGACGATGTTTTGGGCCATGTCATCACTGGTGATGAAACATGAGTGTACCAATACAACTCTGAAACAAAGCATCAAAGTGCATGATGGAAGTCAGCCAATTCTCCATGACCAAAGTATTTGCATCAGTCCAAATCAAGAGTCAAACAATGTTTCTAACCATTTTTGATATTAGAGGGATTGTTCATTATGAATTCATATCAACTGGACAGTTTACCAAGTTAAAGATTTGGAAGTGCTGAAAAGGCTGCCTGAAAAGGTCAGATGAAACAACTTGGAAACAAGTAATGGCTCTTGCATCACAACAATGTACTAGCTCACACAGCACTGTCTGTGAGGGAGTTTTTAGCCAGTAACCAAATAACTGTAGTGTAACACCCTCCCTACTCACCTGATCTGGGTCCCAATGACATTTTTCTTCACCCAAAGACAAATAAAATATTGAAAGGAAGACATTTTGATGACATTCAGGACATCAAGTGTAGTACAATGACAGCTGTTATGGCCATTCCAAAAAAAAAATAGTTCCAAAACTGCTTTGAAATGTGGACTAGTTGCTGGCTTTGGTGCATAGCTTCCCAAGGAGAGTACATCGAAGGTGACTGTAGTGATATTCAGCAATGAGGCATGTAGCACTTTTCCTAGGATGAGTTCACAAACTTGTCAGACCTTGTAAAATTAACTATTTTGAAGTATACAGTCCATTGATATTTAGTATATTCACAATGTTATGCAACCACCACTTCTATCTAATTTCAAAATATTTTCATCACTCCCAAGTAAAACCTCATACCCATTAAGCAGTTTGAATAACCTAGCATCAAAATTACATGGCATAATTTCTGCGACATTTTGTTGGTTAAAAGTAAGTCACAAGTCTTTCTGGATTCACGACAAAAGGACTAGACTTCAATTCTTGATGTGGAAATGGAAAGGTTCTAGATTAAACTTGTCCAAGCTTGGGCTCGTGGGTCACGTGGCTCAACACAAATTCATAGACTTTCTTAAAACATTATGAGATCCTTTGCAGTTTTTTAAAGCTTATCAGCTATTGTTAGTGTTAGTGTATTTTATGTGTGGCCCAAGACAATTCTTCTTTCAATGTGTCCCAACGAAGCCAAAAGATTGGATACCCCTGTTCTAGATCCTCTGAGATAGAAGATATATATATATATACACATATATAGATATATAGATATATACACATATATATGTATGTGTATATATATATACACATACATATATATATATATATATTAAGATTTATTTATTGTTTTTCACAGAGAGAGAGAGAGAGAGAGAGATACAGTCAGAGACAGAAGGGGGAGAGCCCAGAATAGTCTCCATAGTTGCACATCATTGGTTTTTCCACATAATTTCATTCCACAGGTGGGCGAGGCTGCACAGGGCAGGAACTGGGCCGGGGTCTCGCCCCAGTGAGAACTGAACTGGGGGCACTTCCCAGTTCAGCATATGGGTCCACACAGGCCGGGGCCGGGATTCGATCCTCGGTCCCCAGGGCTGCAAAGTGAGTGCTTAATCCACTGAGCCATCCCGGCTTCCCAAAGAAGATATTTTTATTACCATCTTTGGAAAATATAATTTGACACAGTCAAGCCTCTGGCCACAAAAATTTATCTCCATTATATGTGCAACTATACTCCACTCATTCCAACTTTCCCACCTTCCAAACATGTGTCCTCCAATTAAAGCGTCTGGCTCAGGCTTGAAGTTCAGGATCTTGTCACCAGGTCCAGGGGCTGAGGAAGCTCCTAGGTGCAGTGTTATGGGTACAGCTCATTGACTTCCATTCTTCTTGATCTGAACACTTGGAAACTATTGGGTCAGCTTGCCTTTCCCCTCACACACCCAATACACACCACTGTGGACACTTTCAATCAAAAAGTTGTAAACAAGGAACACAGAGAAGGACCCAAATCCGTGACAGTTCTGAAAGCCATGTGGACTCATGTGGCCAGTTCCTTGATTAAGGCTCAGTCCTATTTCCTGGGAGTTGTTTCTATTTTTCTCACCTTTTCTCTGGGCTCTTGAATTTACCACATTCCTCAGCCATAGTTTTCATAATGGGTAAAATTACTAAAAGAAACTTTAATAAAAAGCTTACAGCCCAAAGGGAGTTAATAGAACAGTTTGTCTAAGGGTTTTTCCTCCAGAATAAAAGCAGTTTCATCCATAAACATCCTAAGAAACACTGAGACACCCTAGAAATGCATTTTAATAACTATACGTATCACACAAGTTTATGGAAATAAATATAAATGCATCTATTAATGTGATGGAGCAATGATTTTTAGAGAGTGGTATCCTAAGAGTGGGTGTCCTGAAAATAGGGCTGTCTTCAAATTGTGACCACAACAATGAGGTCAAGTGAGAAGGAGGGACTGGAAAGGCAGACTGTTAGGTAAGATAATAAGATCAGTTGGGGACATGGGTTAGAGGTAGAACTTGAGACTCAGAGATGTTTGTGTAGGTAGTTTACTTGGGAGGTGGTGCCAGGAAGCTGGAGAGGGGGCAGGGAAGTAAAGAAGAGAAGAAAGCATAATGAGAGGGCTCACTACATTTGCTTCTGTGAGCAACAGGGGCTCTAGGACCCACTAGGACCCACAAAGGATCATATATGAACGCCTCCCAGAATTTTCCACCACAGGATACATGAAGGTAGATGCAGTTATCCACTGGCTCTCATCTCCTATCGATTGAGAGCTGCCCTGAGGTGCTACTTCTAGCTCCACATATAAGTGAGCTCCTACAGGCACACCCTGGAGAAGCAAGGAAGTGATAACACTCAGTATAGACGTGAGATAAGACACTGTCAGCTTTAAGCCACTGAAAGCCCACATGGTTGGACCAGTGACTCTGCCAAAGCAGTGGGTGGTATGGGTGGAAAGATAAGGACAGACTGGGGATGGTAGCAAGGGCCCTTCCAAATCATCCTTGTTAGAGCACCCAAACTGGGATTAGTATTCAGGCTTGGGACAAAAGTTTAACCTTTTGTTTGTTTTATCATTTACGAATTTGCATGTCATCTTTGTGCAGGGGCCATACTAATCTCTGTATCATTCCAATTTTAGTATATGTGCTGCCGAAGCGAGCACTGTTTCTATCATTTATAAATGCTAGACACAAATGCAAATAAGAAAGACACAAAGAACTATGGGGCAGAAGAAAAAATGTCCTTCTAACAGCAGGAAGGTGACCAGCTAAACAGGAGGATAGAAAGAGACTTCTATTTCTCAGTGAGTCCACATGGTGTTTTAAATATTCACACCATCCATCCGCTTTCCTTGTCAATAATTGCTTGTTTGTTTTTTCCTAGATGTTTTTCAAAATAACTGATGGTTATAGTTTGACCACTAACGCTAAACTTTCACAGCATTAAGCTTCTGAGATTTGGGGTTGTTTGTCACAGCAGCACACTTCAGCATATCTTGACAAATGCTTTAAAATAAATCAGTACTCTGTGAGGTCATGCTAAAGGGGCACGCGAATCCTTAATCAAGTTACGAAATGTGTTTTTGTTCTCTTTTTTCTTGACAAGTGATCTTTTCTAGCTTACCTTATTATATTCCAGGGTTTTTGTCATCTTCTACAACAAATGGGATACTAAATAAACCAGCATCACGTGCATGGCCAAACTGCATAAAAAGAGATGTGTACAGCCGCCTTAAGCACAAAAATTTGGGAAGAGAATAAAGTACCTAAAGTTATTTTTTTTTTTTTTTACATGACCATATGTATAAGGAACTTGTGGGGTCAGAATTACATTGCTCAGGGAGGTTCAGTAAGTACGTGCATGTTCACATATGACTCAAGAAATGTGCACAGAGACCTGGGAGGATTGTTAGCATAAAAGGAGTTTCCTCCTCTTGGAGGTTTTAACTAGGTTCACAGCAGAGGCCGGGACCCTGCCATATTCACTGATCAAGTAGGCACTCTGTAAATATTTGTTGAATAAATGGATGAATAGCCCAAGCTTCTGTCTAGTACAATGTTTGATGAACAGTAGTGCTCAAAACTTGTTTAATTGTGGCATGAGATATAACACATACTTCATTGTTGGAAAGGAATCTACACACGGTTATCTTATCTTGCAGGTGTAAACTTTTCCCCACTTCCAAGCCCGTATCAAGCAGGTTCTTTGGTTGGCTGTAGTTGTGGTAGTATAACATTATGGTGTTTCCATGAAAGTTCATGGACTGCCTGTCTCAATCCTCTGCTTACCCTGCCAAGATGGCAAGGTGGTTACCCAAAAGGGGTAGCTGGAATGACCAAAACTGAGGGGTCCCTTGCTGTCTCAACTCTTGGAAGTAAGAAGCAGAAGACTATGTACAGTGGGAACATATTATGTGTTTGTTTTATTGTTGTTTTCTTTCTGCCATGACCAGGAGTGAGAACCAAATAACCCTCACTGAGGAGCTGGGAAAGGCTGCACCTTTGGCAGTACTTGTTAGCAACATCACTTGGTTGGTGCCAATACTGAAGAAGGTGACAAGAGTGAAATCTGCCAGCATGGCTACTTTGGTTGATGCTGCTGAGACCAGGAAAGGAGTCATCCTGGACGCTTTAGCAGCAAAACGGGTAGAAAGGCCACACAGATGCCAGCAGGCAGATATGAGTACATCCTGCCCTTCAGTGTGTTCCAGGGGCTCAGCAGAAGCCAGGGTAACTGTCACAGGGCAGCCAAGAGGTCAGGTCCACGACCACTGTTCTCTTTTCCTACATCATCTCCCTTCTCCAACCCAGCAGTCTGGAAGGCGGAGGCTCCCATTTTTTTCACCACTAAATTACGAGTTCTTTAAGGAAAAAGAATATCCAGGTGCTTAATTAATATAGCCTGGTGAATACATAGTTTTGGTAATTAGACACATAAATAAAAACTCTAATTACATGTCAGTTTTTCCTTGTGGTTTAGTACATGAGCCAAAGCCCAGCTTCTGGAATCAGTCATGCTGGCTGGAAGTGAATTTCAATTGCTATGAAGAAAGCCTATTATTATCCAACACTTTCTAAGAGTGAAAGGACAGGATGCCAAAATGATAACAATAACCTTTCATCTTCCAACGTTGTCATATCCTAATACTTAAGTTTCATTTCCAAGTGAATTTAACCCTCAACATTCCCTTTGCAACAAGATTTAAGATATATTAACAATTTTTTTCTTTTTAAAAATTCAATTTATTTTTCTTGTCTAGGCAAGATTTGAGAGATGAATAGCAGTAGCTACTTGGCTATTGTTATTGTCTCTCTTCCTGACTCTAGTTCTGACCTCCATCAATCTGCTGACATCTATGTCCATCTGAAAAGTCAGTTCTCAGGCAAGGAAGCCATTTATATGCACAGTGTGTCCCTCATGCCTTTCTACAACTAAGGGAAATCAGGGGCAGGTATTCAAACCCTGGAATTTGACCTTCTTATAACTGTCATTTACCCATTGGAAAGTCATTCACGCTGTTTCCATCAAAATATCAATATATGTGTTTAAAATTCAAGTTGTTTGAAACAAAGGACTGATTAAATAAGTTAGAATCCAGATGCAGTAGGCATTACATATATTAATCCACTTTCTCCTTAACAATGTTCTCCTTCTGAGATACAGATATTGTGCTTTCTCCTTACTCTTTCATAAAAGTAATCTTTGAGAAGTTTTCAGCCAGACAGTTCTCTGAACAGGCCTGCCATTTCATGTACCTTTGCTTTACTCATACCTACTCCTCTTCTCGCCTCGGGGCTGGCGTGGCCCGAAAAAGAACCATCTGGGTCTTGAACAATGGGTGGAATTTAGTTAGATACACTGTCAATAATTCTCCTACAAACTCTGCAAAATATGTTTCATTACCTGCATTTTATATAATGGATGACAGTACTGAGACTCGTAGAGACTAAGTAATGTATCCAAGGTTAAACAGTCACCAAATACCACAGTCACTTAGTGTTATGGGTTAAGGTTAGGGTTGGCGTAGGACTAGGGCCTGCATGGCTAGGTTTGCCTGCAGCCAGCCCCTCCAGCTGTCAGCTGCACACTACCAGGCTGACTCCCTTCACTGACCTAAACTGCCACATGTGCACCTGGGGAGTGCGTGCTAATAGCTACCAGTCTGCCCACAGTTGTCCCTGGTCCTTGCTGCTGTCTCTGGCCCCCTCCACTATGTATGTCTCTGTAATCAGCCCCAGCCACTACACAGGCACCTTTAGCTAGGTGTCCACGTACCAGTGGCTATGACCACCACTTTTGCCTGAAAAACAGAGGTACCACTAAAGGACTCCAACAGTCCTAGTAGCCACCCCAGCCTCCCTGCAGGGCTTACCAAGGACCATGCCGTCAGTGGTGTTGTGGACCCCAGCGGCCTGAGCCAACAATATATATCACCACCAGATATGGAGCTGCCACATGTCCCTGCACTTGGCACCCTGCTCCAGTAGATATGGGATCACAACATATTCCAGCACCATCAACCCCCATCAACAGAGGAAAATATTGCCTTACCAAAGTCAGCCCATAAATTCTGGAAGCGGTGACTGCTTCTTCAAAGGCACAGGCACTTATGCAAGCCCACAAGGATCACAGAGAATTAGGAGAACATGACACCCCAAGAAACACAGTAAACTTCCAGCAACTGAATACTAATAAATGGAGACATAGGAGTTGTCCAACAAATAATTCAAAATAAATGTTCTAAATATGTTCAGAGAGCTACAAGAGAATGCAAACAATTTGATAAAATCAGGCAAGCAATATAAGAATAAAATGAGAAGTCCAGAAAGAGTTTTAAAAATAGAATAAAACAAGGGAAGCCTGGATGGCTCAGCAGGTTAAGTGCTCGCATTGCAGCCCCAGGGTCTAAGGACTGAGTCCTGGTCCCGGCCCTGGCCTGTGCGGACCCATATGCTGAACTGGGGTTCCCACCCCAGTTCAGTTCTTGCTGAGGTGAGCCTCCCATTCAGGAGGACCCCTGCCAGTTCCTGCCCTGCGCGGCCCTGTGCCCACCTGTGGAATGAAACTATGTCAAAAACTAAAGACATGCAACTGTGGACACTGCTCTGGGCACTGCCCCTTCTCTCTGTCTCTTTCTCTCTGTCAAAAACAATAAAATAAATCTTTAAAAACAAAAGAATAAAACGTTTTGTAGATGATGTATACAAAGCTGAACTGAAGACTTTATTTCAGTAGAGAGCTTCAATATCAGACTGAACCAACATAAGAGAGTATCAGAGATAGATCTTTGAGCTCAAAGATAGATCAATTGGAACTATCTATTCAGAGGAGCAAACTAAAAGAAAGAATGAAAAAGAATGAGAAAAGCCTATGGGATTTATTGGACACCATAAAAAAAAAAAATCAAAAAAAAAATCTATACTTCACTGGAGTCCCAGAAGGAAAAAAAAAAATAGAGAAAGGGGCAGAAAGTTTATTTAAAGAAATAATTCTTGAGAATGTCCCAAATGTAGGGAGAAATATGGACATCCAAGTTAATGAAGTTAGTAGGTCACCCCATAATTTCAATCCAAAACAATTTTCTCCAAGGTGCATCATAATAAAATTATAAAAAAAAAAAAATTGTTTTTATGATTTATTTTACTGTTTTTGACAGAGAGAAGTGGGGGGGGGGCAGATCAGTCTGCATAGTTGTATGTCATCAGTTTTCAACAGTTTCATTCCATACAGGTGGGTGGGATGGTGGGGGATGGGGGGTGGGGGTGCACAGGGCAGGAGCCAGGCCCGGGACCTCCCACATGGGAAGCTCACCCCAGCGAGAACCGAACTGGGTCCACACTCCAATTCAGCATATGGGTCTGCATGGGCTGGGGCTGGGATTTGATCCTTGGGCCCCAGGACTGCAAGGAGAGCACTTAACCCACCAAGCTATCCTGCCATACCAAACAAAAAAGAATTTCAAAAGAAGAGAAAAAATAATCTCTCATACGAAGGGACTCCCATAAGGCAATCAATGTATTTCTCAGGAGAAACTTTGCATACCAGGAGAGAATGGGATAATATAGTCAAAGAACTGAAAGAAAAAAGAAAGTTAACAAATAACTTTAATCAGCAATGTTGTCCTTTAGAAATGAAGGTGAGATAAAAACTTTCTCAGAAAAACAAAGGCTGATGGGATTTATCACCATTAGACTTACCTTACAAGAATTGCTGAAAGGAGTTCTTCAAGCTGAAAAGAAACATAAAAACATATAAAAAATATTCAACATACTGATACAGGTAAGTATATATTTAGATTCAGAATACTCTAATATTTTAATATGGTATTAAGTGTGTTAATCACTTAACTCTAATATAAAGGTTAAAGAACTAAAACATTAAAAATACTATAGCTATAGCTACAACAATTGGTTAATAGATACAAAATATAAAAAAAAAATGTATGGGGAAGCCGGGATGGCTCAGTGGGTTAGGCGCTCATTTTGCAGCCCCGGGGACCAAGGATCGAGTCCCAGTCCCGGCCCATGTGAACCCATATGCTGAACTGGGGAATGCCCCCAGTTCAGTTCTTACTGGGGTGAGACCCCGGCCCAGTGCCTGCCCTGTGCAGCCCCGCCCACCTGTGGAATGAAACTATGTGGAAAAACCAATGATGTGCAACTATGGAGACTGTTCTGGGCCCTCCCCCTTCTCTCTGTCTCTGACTCTGTATCCCTCTCTCTCTCTCTTAAAGCAATGAATAAATCTTAAAAAAAAAAAAAGTAAATTTTGACATCAAAATGTGTGTGTGGGGTGGAAGAACGGAGCTTTGTATGTGATTAAGTTGTCATTAGCTTAGAAAAGACTGTTATATCTATCAAATAATTAAAAAAAATCCTCATGGTAATGATGAAATAAAAACATGTAGTAAATTAGATACAAGATAAAGAGAAGGTAATTAGAGTATACAACTATGGAAAATCATCAATTCATAAAAGAAAATGACAAGAGAAGAAGAAAGGAACAAAGAAACTATAAATAGCTAGAAAATAATTAACAAAATGGCAACAATAAGTCTTACTTTTCAATAATTACTGTAATTGATTAAATTCTCCAAACAAAAGACATAGAGTAACTAGATAAATATAAAAATCAAGAGCAACTATATGCTGCTTATGAAAGACACACTTCAGGTTCAAGGACACACAGGTTTAAAGTAAAGGGATGGAAAAGGATATTCCACACAAATATAATAGAAATCAAAAGAGAATAGCTATACTTATGTAAGACAAAGTAGACTTTAAGCCTAAAAATAATAAGAGACAAAGGTCATTATATAATGGTGAATGGTTCAATTCATCAAGAGGATATAACAATTGTAAATATATATGCACTCAACATTGTAGCACCTAAATATATTAATGAAATATTAACAGATCTAGAGAAATAGATATGTAGTAGATGGAACAGTAAATAGTAGATAGACTAGTAAATAGATAGAAATAAAATAATAGTAGGAGATTTTGTACCCCACTTTCAACATTGGATAGATCATCAAACATAAAATCTGTAAGGAAACATTGGGCTTCAACTTGACTTTAGAACAAATGAACCCAAGAGTCATACACAGAACATTCCACTCAGTAGAAGTCATAAAAAAGAAGAAATCCTAACTTTTGCAGTAACATGGATGGACCTTGAGGTCATTATGATAAGTGAAATAAGTCAGACAGAGAAAGTCAAATACTCTATGATCTCAGTTATATATGAAATCTAAAAATATTGAACTCACAGAAATAAAGAATAGACTGGTGGTAGCCAGTGGCTGAAAGTTGGGGAAAATGGAGAGCTATTGGTCAAAGAGTATAAATTCTCAGTTATAAAGTGAGTAAGTCCCGGAGATCTTATAACATGGTGAACTATATAGTTCACCATGTTATACTGAATTGTAATTTGCTATGATACTAGAGATGATGTTCTTGTAATAGCACCCTAATGAGACAAATAATCAAATGGTAATTATGTGAGGTAAAGGATGTATTAACTAACCTACTATGGTAAACATTTCACAATATTTATATGTCTCAAATCACTACACGTACACCTGAATCTTGCAAAATATTATACCTATGTCAAATATATTGTAATGAAGCTGGGAAAAGATATAACTTTATAGCTAGATCTCAACCCATCATGTTTTCATTCTAGGAAGCAAAAGTAAAAGACACAGAGAGAATCTCTTCCTCGATAAATTAATCTAAACAGACTTCCCAGAAACCCCAGCTTTTTATCAACTGGCAGAGAAGAAATAAGAACCTGGCATTAGGTGGTAGCTGTGGGGCAAGACAGAGGGAATGTGAGAGAGAGATTATGGAGGTGAAGACTTTGTTGGATGTAGGAGACAGGGCCAAGAGGTATGCAAGAACTCCTGGAGTTTGTAGTTAATACAGTACCACCTTTGAATGGAAGCTCATGAGGTAGGAAAACTGAGATGGGAATGTGGATGAAGACCACCTTGCCAGGAAAGGGGCTACATTTCATTTGGGGCAGGGAGGGAAGACAGTGGAATAAATGTAATGATAATTCAAATTCAGGGCACCCAGCCCCCAAATCATTGAGAGATGGTTTGCAGGCCATCAATAGCCAGTTGTAGCACACTTTTCCACAGAGACCTGGGAGCTCAGAAGATGAAACCCTCTGAAAAGGAGCTAGCAGAAGTGGCTGTCATTTAACCTGAAAACCTTAATCTTTAAAGATGTTTGTACCCGCATGTTCATCGCAGCACTGTTCACAGTGGCCAGAACATGGAAACAACCAAAATGCCCTTCGATAGATGACTGGATAAAGAAGATGTGGTACATTTACACAATGGAATACTACTCAGCGAT
>PVKE010024830.1:0-23510 GCA_004027555.1 Craseonycteris thonglongyai
GGGAGTTCCCACAGTTCGGTTCTCTGACTGTCTCTGTCTCTGTCTCTCTCTCTATCTGTCAAAAAGTAAAATAGAAATAACTATGCACTGAAGACAAAAAGATAATTTCTCTCTATAAATGTGAAAAGATAAAAAAAAAAAAAAAAAAAAAAAAAAAAAAAAAAAAAAAAAAAAAAAAAAAAAAAAAAAAAAAAAAAAATAAGATCCACAAACAATACTGTAACACAAAACTTGTTTGTGTGAAGGTGAAGGGTGAAAATAAAAGCTGTGAACACCCTAACACAAAATGTTACACTTAAAAAAATGATTTAAAAAAAACCTACACAAAGTTTTTAAAAAGACCAGAGACATGCACACTACATTTGCACCTCCATAATACCAACGTAACAAATGTCTATTGGGTCCACAGGGGCATGCACAAGTTTTCCCTAAAGGGCCCGTGACTTAAGTACACGTAGGAAGACAGAAATCGCAGGGAGCGACGACGCTGTAGCCAAAAACGACTCATCTGGAAGAGACCTCAGTTTTAGTCTCGTAGCTCAACAACTAACTCCCGGTATGACCTTGGGCAAACCATTCTCTTTCTAAGCCTGTTTCGTTATCTTTAAGAGAGAACTTTTAAGTCTCTGTCCTATAGTAGTAGTAACTGTTCCAACTTCCTGTGATTCTATTTAGGCTTTGGGGCTGCCAATAATCAATGCCAAGAAAAAAACAGAAAACAGGTTAAATGGGTAGGAGTCCCCAAAACACAGACACAGTGGCTAGAGATGGGTAGACCCTGACCCAGGGAATCACGGTGCTACATCTGGGGGGCCGGAGGGTCTGCGGGAGGGCCGGAGATGGGACTGCCCGTCTCCCGGCTCCGACGGGAGGTGGAGCCGAGGTTCTCGCGTGCATTGTCCCCGGGAGGGAGCCATGTTTCTTCCTCCCCGGCACTCCCAGATGGCGGCCGGGGGCGCGGGGCCTAAGCAGACGGAAGACCCATGGCCCGAAGAGCAAAGCGGTGGAAGGTGAGGAAGCTCCTGCCCGCGTAGGCCTGTCTCCCGGGCCGCGGCCCCTGAAACGCACCAGAGGGCGGCGAGTGAAAGGAAAGACCCCCCACCCCGCCCCGGTGACGGTTCCCGGGTCCGAGGCTCCCACCCCCCTGGCCGGTTGGAGCAAGAAGGGAAACCGTGCCCAACTACTGGTTGGGACAGCGGAGGGCAAGTCGCATCGGCCTCCTCCCCGGCCAGTCGGACGGCGAAGCAGCCAGAAGCAGGCCCGGGGCCCTCGACCTCCGAGGCCTCGGGGCCGCCCCAACCCGGTGCGCCCCGACCTCCTCCTCACCGTTGGCGCGTTTGAGGGCATTTTCCGGCCTCTGGAAATAGGCCGGCATCTTGGCAGCAGGTTCAGTTCACTCGGCGTCAGCGAACTCCTTGGTGGCCCGGGCCGGCGGAGGGGAAGAAGGAGAACCAGCGCGAGCTTCCACGCGCCTCGCCAGCAGTGGCCCGCGCCCAGCCGGCCAGAGACGGAAAGGAGGGCACCACGTGACCCCCGCGCCGCGGCGCTGTCGCCGCAGAGGCCCCGGATGTAGGGGCGGGCCTCCGCGTGCGCACCGCCCCTCTCAGGCGCGCTGGCGTCACGCGCGTCGGCTGACGTGGCGGCGGCCGGCGTCATGCGCGTGCTTCGGTGCCCGCCCCCTTGGGTGGGACTCCCAGGGTAAACGTGAGGGCGGCGGTTCTCAGATCCCTCTCGTCTCAAGCGAGAATTGGGGTGGGGAAGATGAGATTTGGGCCAGAGTTTCCGTGTGGCTGCAAGGCAGGCATCTGCACAGGTTCATTTTTACCCTGATCTGTCGGAGTCATGCAAAGTTACAGCCAGGTCCCAGCCGCCTAGGGAATGGATGCGGAACTTAGCCGTTTAACGGAAATGCATTTGAGCAGATCCTGGGAAAGAGTGGTGAACTGTCACATCGCGAGCTAGCATGGGGAGGAGGGGCGCCATAAATAAGATTATTTTACATCTAGGTAAAATAAACAAGTTGTTGACACATTGCCTGAGGAATGGGGAGCGTCAGAGAAAGCGGTTGTTGAGGTGGGACCTTGAAGATGAGGACAGGCTAGTGGTCTGGCAGAGGGCAGAAGCCCTGCAGCTGCAAAGTCTTGCACGATGTTTGAAAACACGTGGACTGTTGTCGCCTTTACATTCAGCACACATCACAAACATAAGAAAAGTGAGCGTTAGTGAAAAGAAAATCAATTGAGGGAAGCAGGGATGGCTCAGTGGGTTGGGCGCTCACTTTGCAGTCCCGGGGACCAAGGATCGAATACCGGCCCCGGCCCGTGCAGACCCATATGCTGAGCTGGGGAGTTCCCCCAGTTCAGGTCTCACCGGGGTGAGACCCCGGCCCAGTTCCTGCCCTGTGCAGCCCTGTGCCCACCTGTGGAATGAAACTATGTGGAAAAACCAATGATGTGCAACTATGGAGACTGTTCTGGGCCCTCCCCCTTCTCTCTGTCTCTGTATCTCTCGCTCTCTGTCAAAAACAATAAAAATAAATCTTAAAAAAAAAAAAAGTTTAATGAAATCAATTGATAAACGGGTCAATTGCTACCGTCCTTCTTACTGATTATCTTAATGTTCAAACATTATAATGCCTAGAATTTGAAAGCCACTTAAATTGAACCTAATTTCTCAAGCCCTTGGTATGAACTTAAGATGAGTTCAGCATTCCCCCTTCTCTCTGTCTCTGTCTCTCTCTCTCTGTCAACAATAAAAAATAAATCTTAAAAAAAAAGGAAAGCCAGGATGGCTGAGCGGGTTAAGCGCTCGCTTTGAAGCCCCGAGGGCCGAGGATCGAATCCCGGCTCCGGCCCAGGCGGACCCACATGCTGGGGTGCGCTTCCCGAATGCGGTGAGGCCCCCCCAGTTCAGTTCAAAAAAAAAAAAAGATGAATTCAGCAGAAAAAATCAGAAAGCAGCAGTGGAGTAAATCATTGCAAATTTAATATACATTTTGTAATAATGGACGGGATGTGTGAATTCATGAGAATACTACATTACTGAATGAGGAAAACCCGGTACTTGCTCACAAAAAATAAGGTGACCAGATGTCCTGCTTTTGGCGGGACAGTCCCGATTTTTAACAATTTGTCCTGCATCCGGTGGCGTTTTTAAAAAGTCCCGCTTTTTGGAAAGAATGCATGACAAGCTAGGGAACGGCGGGAGATAGATCAAATTTTTAATCAAGAACCCCCTCCCCCCTGGTCAATGCTGTTCCACTTTACCAATGTTAAAATCTGGTCACCCTACACAAAAAGCATTTCCCCTTATTACTTCTGCCTCAGCAAAGAGGTTTTCCTGTTTAAATTTATCACTGTAGAGAAAGAAAATTTGGGAAATACAAACATAGACAAAAAAAATAAATTTAAAAAAAAAATTTTTTTAATTAATTTCAGAGAGTTCTTCCTCCAAAATGCTTAGACTACTCTAAATATGTGAGATTCAGGAATGCCAGGATGGCTCAGCAGGTTGAGCACTCGCCTTGTAGCAACCCCCGCTCCCCGGGGTCCGAGGATGGAGTCCTGGCCCCAGGCCTTGGGGACCCATATGCTGAACTGGGCTGTGCTTCCCAAGCAAGAGGCTGCGGGTTCGGTTTCCGCCCTGCGCGACCCCACATCTACCTGTGTGGAATGAAACTATGTCGAAACTGATGATGTACAACTATGGAGACTGCTCTGGGCCCTCCCCCTCCTCTCTTCTCTTCTCTAAACTCTCTCTCTCTCTCTCTCTCTCTCTCATCAAAACAATAAAAGTAAATCTTTAAAAAAAAAAATTGTGTGAGCTTACTCTCCCAAAACTAAGAGCCAGACAAGATTGAGCAGTAAGTACCAAGAAGCTGGAGGAATTGTTTTATGGGGCAGGATCAAGAAACTCACTGGTGTATATAATAATTAAGTCAAGATTAAAGAGCTAAACAGAAGAGCAACTACAGCTCTTAAATGCTGTAGATAGAAAACTAGTAGGCCATAGAAAGATGTAACAATAAAATAAAAGGAAGCCTGACCTACAAAGCAGAAAAAGTTTTCCAACAATCTTACTTTTCCATTATCATATCTGAATGAAAATGGTAACATGACTTCATTGATTAATATTCATTCTTTGGTAGACCTGAAATGACAAATACTAGAAAATAGGTAGATCAAATGAAATCCAGTATCTACACCTTTATCCTTTTCTATTTCAAGTTTAAGCATATGAAGCATTTAGTAATACAATAGCCAATGACCATTTAAGTGCATTAAGTAAAATTATTTAGATTCCAGTACCATATTTATAAATAAGTAGAGGTATTATGTCAATTCCCAGGGTAAATTTACCTATTAAATTCAACCAGTAGGTATTTAGTTACAACTAGCAGCCATAATGTTATTACTAGATGATGGGGATAAAAAGATGCCATGTGCCTGCTTTCAAGGGGTTGCTGACACTGCTGAAGGTACATGAGTTCACAAGGATGTACAAGATAGGATCTTATCTGGGCCAAGAGAAGAGGACAATGACTTGCTTTGGGTTAATGCTTACTTAGTAGAAAACAAGCAATCTGAATATGCTAGAAACCACTTTAGAAAGTAGCAAAATTAAGTGATCAGGTTGATTGATAAAGGTTTTTCCCTAATGAAGCTACCTTTATATTACATATGACCAGATAGTTTGTCTAATACAATGTTTTGGAGTTTTTTTCTAAAGTGGAATAAATAAGATTAAAAAAAAAAAAAAAATTGTTGCGGGAAGCTGGTATGGCTCGGGGGTGTTGAGCGCTTGCTTAGCAACCCCAGGAAACCAGGATTGAATCCCGGGCCCGGGCCCAGGCCCGACCCATATGCTGAGCTGGGGTGTGCCCTCAGTTCAGTTCTTGCTGGGGCCTATACAGGAGGCTCCCAGCCCAGTTCCTGCCCTGCGCAGCCTCACACCCACCTGTGGAGTGAAACTATATGGAAAACTCATGCTGTCAATTATGGAGACTGCTCTGGGCCCTCTTCTCTCTGTCTCTCTCTCCGTCAAAAAACAAAAAAATAAATCTTTAAAAAAAAATTGTTGGGGAAGCCGGGATGGCTCAGTGGGTTGGGCGCTCACTTTGCAGCCCCAGGGACCAAAGATCGGTTCCCGGCCCTGGCCCGTGTGGACCCATATGCTGAATGGGGAGTGCCCCCAGTTCAGTTCTCACCAGGGTGAGACCCCGGCCCAGTTCCTGCCCTGTGCAGCCCCAAGCCCAGCTGTGGAATGAAACAATGTGGAAAAACCGATGATGTGCAACTATGGAGACTGTTCTGGGCCCTCCCCATTCTCTCTGTCTCTGTATCTCTCTCTGTCTCTCTCTGTCAAAAACAATAAATAAATCTTAAAAAAAAATTGTTAAGGGTATAATAGAGGTACTACTTTATACGTATTTGCAACATAATACCTTACAGTTTTAAAACAAATATGTTGGGGATGCTGGGATGGCTCAGCAGGTTGAGCACTCATCTCGCAGCCCTGAGGTCTGAGGATCGTATCCTGGCCCCAGCTCATGAGGACCCATATGTAACTGGGGTGTGCCCCCAGTTCGGTTCTCGCCAGGGCAAGCTTCCATATGGAAGGACCTGGGGTTCAGCTCCCTTCCCTGCGTAGCCCCACGGCCACCTGTGGAGTGAAATTATAAAGGCATAATATATTCTTCTTTTAAAAAAAGAATAACATGTTTTGCATTTTACAAAATGTTTTCACATTCATGGTTTTGTTCAGAAGAATGCTGTTCTGAAGGTATTTATATTGATGAAAATATATTTCAGAAAGATAAACTAAGATTCACAGTTACACATTCATTCAGCAAACCATTGTCAAGTACATATCACGTACCAGGCTCAGGAAGTAGCTCCTGGTAGGTACACAGCAATGAACACAACAGACGTGGTTCCTACCTACTCACACTTGGCAGTCTAGAGAGAAAGACTTGAACCACTTCCCAGAAGCTTCATGAAGACAGACACCACTCTCATCCAGGTCCCCATTTCTCTCCAGGCCCATCTTGCACCATACTCCATGTCTTTCCACCCTTAACAGCCTTCTCTCCCACCTCCAACCTGATGCATGCCATCACTTCACTTGGAACATTTGTCACCTTCACCCTTGTTGACAATAGCCACCTATTTCTCCTTCAAGGTAAATGTCATTTCCTCCAGAATTTTTCCCTGACCCCCTGATTATTTAGATGCCAAGACAGTGAGCACCAATAACATCCTGTTTTAGCACTGATCAGACTTCAGTGTAATCACTTACAGACTGTAAGCTCAGAGTAAGGACCCCATTTATGTTCACCGCTGTGTCCCTGGTGCCTGTCAGAGCACTGGGCAGCTAGGATGCTCTCAAAAAACTCCAGACAGACAAATGAATCCCCATTTTAATATTTACATAAAACAGTTTCCTATTCTACTTTCGGGAAGTAACAAGTTTGAATGTCAGATGTGTCTTCTTTCATTCATACAGCATCTCCACATCTATGTGGAGCTCTCAATATACTGAAGCCCTAGCGTACACATATTAAAGAAGAAATGGGATGCTGGGATAGCTCAGCAGGTTGAGCACTTGCCTTGCAACCGCAAAGTCTGGGGACTGAATCCCCCCACTCCAGCCTATGCAAACCCCTATGCTGAACTGCAGTGCAACTGGTACCGCCAAGACGGCGGCAAAGGTTCTTGCTTCCCATGTGGGATGTCCAATTTGGTTCCTGCCCATGCGGCCCTATATCCGCTTGTGTGGAATGAAACCATGTCACAACTAATGATGTACAACTATGGAGACTGCTCTGGGCCCTCCCCCTTCTCTCTCTCTCTCTCTCTCTCTCTCTCTCTCTCTCTCTCTCTCTCTGTCTCTCTCTCTCTCACCTTCTCTCAAACAATAAAATAAATTAAAAAAAAATAAGAAGAAACATTCATGTTCTTCACCAAAAGCTCCTAATTGCACAGGCTCTGAGCTTTCAGCTGTACTGAAGATCATTTGTAATTTTCTGAGATTAGTGTTCAAAGATGATCATGCTCTCCTGTGCCTGTGAGATTATACCCCTTCACGCTCCCTCATTCCACCCAGCATCACCTGCCCAGCTCCTGCTAATATGTCAGGCCTCAGCTCAAAGGCTTCCTCAGCAAAGCGTTTCCTGATGGCTGGAGGCTGACGTAACTGCCCCTTGCCTTGTGCTCTTTGCTCAGGCCACCACGAACTCTATCATCACCAGGGCCATCCCAGAGCACTCTGCCGCCCCTGCAGCCCTGTCAAGGCGTGGCTGCAGCCCCCACACCACTGACGCCTGGAGGTGGGTAAATGACCAACCAGCTCTTCCCACTAGCTCCTTCCAAAGCATTCTTTCTCTTCCTGCCTTAAACACCAAGATTTGAAGCTCACTCCGTCAGATTAGACCACTTGTCATTCCTCCATGTCACCGTCCTTGACTCTTACTTCTGTCTGCATCACTCTCCAACACTGCCATTATAATTATCAGTGGTCTCTGTACCCATGTCGATGTTCCTGCCAATACCCTGGCTACCTGACATTGACAGTTGTGTCCTCTACCTTACCCCAGCCATCCACACACATGGTAATACCCTAGAGTCCAGGCCAGAAATTGGCAAGTTTTTTTCTGAAAAGGGTCAGATCATAAATATTTTAGGTTTTTGTGGGACAGGAGGCAAAATCTTCAGTTCTGAGAGCAACTCGTATTGCTAAAAAGAGAATTGATTGGGAGAAACACATCTTATACTCATGAGTCTTCGCCCATTTATATTCTGCCAGATGCCAGGAGAGGGCTGAGGAGGAGAAGCGTATTTGTGGGAGTTGGAGCACATACTCACACATGTCATTGCTGGCATGCCACAAAGCCCTGCTCCTGCTTGGGAATTTAGGAGACTGTGCCCAATGCTACATAAACCAACTAGAACCAAGAAAGCAGAATGAGTAATACATTGTGCCTAGTGGTTTTGGGTGTGGGTGGCAAATAGGCTTCTCTATTAAATGTGTTAAACATGATTAGAAGAAGGAACCTTGGAACTCCAGGGTGTGGGCTTTCACCTTGGGTTTGTGAATATTAGACAATCCTTACAAGGACCTTTTCATTGGGGTATCCTTCTCATGGGACAACTAAAGGGATAGCTCCCATTAGCTCCCTCCAGAATGACACTTGACCCCTGTGGTCTTCCTCCCCAAAATACATAACCCAATCTAATGATGAGAAAAACATCTGAGAAATCCTAATTGAAGGATAGTCTGCAAAACCTGATCAGCACTCCCCAAAACTGCCAATCTCATCAAAACCAAGGAAAATCAGAGAAATAGTTATAGCCAAGAGGACCGAAGGAGACCTGTTGATTATAATATGTTGTCCTAAATAGGATCTAGGAACAGAAAAAGAGACATTGGGTAAAGACTAAGGAAACTGGAATAAAAGATGAACTTCAGTTACTAATACATCAAATTTTGGCTCATTAGTTGTGATAAATGTACCGTACTACTGTGAGATGTTAATAATAGAGGACACTGGGTGAGGGGTGTATGGTAACTCTCAGTATTATGTATTCTGTAAATCAAAAACTATTCTTAAAAAACAAGTTTATTCTGGGTTTTGGCATAAAAAAAATTAAAATAATAAAAAGTGATAAAATAAAAAGTTAAATTTATTTTTTTTTAAGATTTATTTCATTGTTAGGGAGGAGAGAGAGAGAAAAAAAAAATGGGGCGGGCCCAGAGCAGTTTCCATACTTGTACAACATTAGTTGTAAAAAGTTAATTTAAAAGATATGACAGGAAAGAGATTCTTTTTTTTTTTTAAAGCTACGCAATTTTTTTTTAATATTTATTTATTTATTTATTTATTATGACAGAGAGAGAGAGAGAGATACAGAGACAGAGAGAGAACTGAACTGGGGGAGCTCCCAGTTCAGCACATGGGTCCGCACGGGCCGGCGTCGGGATTTTATCCCCGGTCCTCGGCGCTGCAAAGTGAGCGCTTAACCCACTGAGCCATCCCGGCTTCCCCAGGAAAGATATTCTAAGACATATCACTGTAGGTAATGATTCTGTCATCTTTACTGTTCTTTGAAAAATGCAGATAAGGCTCCAAATACATTTGCATTACGCTTTTATTGTTGAACTGTTTCTTTTAATGCAGTTCAGCTCCAAAGCTGGGCTTGTTGGGGCCTTGGGTCCATGCAGATTCCAATATCAGTACCCTTACACTTTTGAGAACACAAGAAGGGCAACCTTGGGGGGGGGGGGGGATGTTCTAGAAGCCCAACATAGGCCCGTTGACTGAAGCTCCTTCCAAAAATGCCTTCCTGGTCCCCAAATGGGCTGGGAATCTCTTAAAAGATCTGCCATGCCAACGGCTGTCTTAGCTGACACATGCCTAATTCCTCATTAAAATCCAATTATAGCAGAGTGGGCGGGGGGAGAGGAAAAGAAGAGACCATTTGGCTCCCAGGGACCTGGGATGGATGAGTAGAACATCTGTGTCTCTTACCCACAGGCCAAGTCAGTTTGGGTATTTTCAGATTCTGCACCAATGCCAACCACTTCTGACTCTTTTCCTGGGGAGCAGGGAACACGCAGGCTATGCAAACAGCACGTGGCAGACCTGAGACTGCTGTCCTTAGAAAAGACTACCGGAGGATGCCCTTGGCTGGGGTCTGGGGGCTTGGTTTCCAGGAGTGCTTCCACCTTTCCCAGAATTGATCAGTGTTGACTGACTGTGCCTGAACTATATGTACCAACAATGAGGTTCATGCTGAACAGCTGTTTCTTTCTGATAGTTTGGCATTTTGGTCCATGCTAGGCAGAGAAGGTGCCTATGTGACTGGCCCCCCAATCAAAGCCTGAGTCTAATGAGCACTGGGTCTTTCATGAGCATCCCTGGTCAACCATATTTCACAGGTGCTGTCACAACTTGTTTGTGGAGGAACTCAGGGCATCCTGTGTGACGCCGCCAGGAGAGGACTCCTGGAAGCTAGGCGCGTGCTTTCCCCTGGACATCAACCCCTGTGCCCTTTCCTTTCGCTGATTTGGCTTTGTATCCTCTGGCAGAAATGAATCATAGATATCCACGCAAACAGCTATCTCCGGAATCCTGCCAGTCCCCCAACAAATCACTGAATCTGGGGGTGGTCTTAGGGGCTCCCTATACAAGGCTATCCTGGTTTCTAGAAATAGCATAAAGGTTTCTCTAGATTCAAATCTTCCCCGGGAGAGGCCCAGGGGAGGGTATGATTAGTTCCCTTTGATAGCTGAGAAAACACGCAGAGAAGATAGGCAACATAAGTGAGGTTTCTCAGATAATAGGGTAGAGCTGGGGCTAGAACTTGGGTTTGTCTATTTCCACACCCCGGCTTCTGTTGGTGACAGTGCAGCAGTCAGTCTTATTGCCAAAAGGTGGTCATGCCTCCCTTCTCTCCACCCTGTATTTCTTTCCCCTTAACTCTGGTGAACCTATCTGGCAGGGCTGCCATTGTGAGTGGTGAAATGAGAGGGAAGGAGACACCAATTCCAGTCATCCTCCTTTCCCACAAATAAGCTCTTCACCCCTTGCCCTGCGTCCCACCCCATCTGAGCCTGGCCACAGCCTTCATTATCTTTCCCTCCCTGCGTCCATCCCCATCTCCCTTATCTCCTTTGTTTCAGAATCTATTGATCATTGTCTTCATTCGTTTTCTGAGTGCCTCCTATGTGCCAGAGACAAAGGTGGCCCCCGTGGGTGCTGGCCACACGAGGCTGCTCCCTAATGCACTCACAGCACAGTAAGTACTGAAGGTCAGGAACTGCCGTGGACACAGTGTGAGCAGAGCCCCCAGGAGCAAGGAGGGGCAATACACCTGACAGTCTTCCATCCATCTCCACCTCTGCCAGTGCTGTTTTCTCTCATCTCGAGTTTGGGTCCCTAGGTCTGCAACCCCAGAAGCAATAGGTCTGGTCACACCTTCCTTCCCCCTTTCCATTTTCCCACCTGACTGTAAGGTGGTTACAGGCAAGAACTCTGCATCCATCTCCTCAGGCTTCAGCCCCCGTCACAGGACTGTTTTGCAAATGTTTGCATACTGACCACAGGGAAATCAGTTTTACTGACCCTATTAATAACTTCCTGTTAACTTAATGGAAAATGATTCCCCCCCACCCCCAAAAAAAAGTACCACAGAAAACTATATTAACCTATTTTGAGCTAAATGTCTCTCTGTAAGATTTGGCAAATGACCTTAGTTAAAAGTGGGGAAGATGGGGAATCTGGGGTCTAAGGATTTAACATATTTCCTCCTTATTCCTGTTTAACATGTTTCATCAAATCTAGAAATGCCATCAGTAATTGAACACATTTTATATAGCATTAAGAAAAAACATTCCCAGGGGAAGCCAGGATGGCTCGGTGGGTTGAGCGCTCACTTTGCAGCGCCGGGGACCGAGGATCGAATCCCGGCCCCGGCCCGTGGGGATCCATGTGCTGAACTGGGAGCTCCCCCAGTTCAGTTCTCTCTCTGTCTCTGTATCTCTCTCACTCCCTCTCTCTCTGTCAAAAACAATTAAAAAAATAAATAAATAAAAAATAAATATTAAAAAAGAAAAAACATTCCCAATTATAATTATTAAGATGCATCATAATTTCAGAGATTTTAAAATTTGAATTATTGGAATCTATGAATATGGTATTTTTTTTAATTGTTGAATAAAAGTGAAAGGAGGAGGAAAAATTGCTGAAGTCTTACCAACTTACAGAAAACCATTTTGTTAGCATGTGAATATTTTCAATATTTTCTATGGCATTTTTACAGTTATGAATCTTATCTATAGTACATTTAATACACTACATTTATAAATCTTTGTAAGAATATACATTTATGTTATACATTTCTAAATATATTGATATTTTTATTACACAATTCATTACATTGGGGGTACTGTATAGATGTCGGTCTAAACAAAGCCAACTCCATTTTTGTGTGCCCCCTAATTTCTTTCTAGTTTCCATGCTGAGGGCTCTAACCTAACTAGTCTCAGCCAGTACCAAAGTTTCATAGTTAATGTAAGCTTACACAACCTACTTACAACAATTCCTGTCGGTAAACGGCCAGAATGGCATAGCAACCAAGATAAATATCAAACTAGGTACTGGCATTAATTGTAAGCAATTATCCATCATAAGACCACCAGGAGGTATGGTTCCTGGGTCATGCTACATTATTTGTCCCTTTGCCTTGTCAATTATTAGTAGTTCAGCTATACTATAAAACATTTACTGTAACAACTGCAGATTGGTAGAGAATAATCTGTGCAGACTGCTGGGTAATCTTTCCCTCTAACCCAATCTTCCCTGTAGGTATAAATTACCCTGCAACTAATTCTGTTATATTCAATGACTTTGCCTGCTCCTCGTTCAGTCTTAAGACACCTTTACGGTTTGTCAGTCACTGTACCTCCCTCCACCTTCATTCAGACAGGTACACAGCCCCAAACATTTCTTTTCGCTGTTCCCTTATACCCTTTCTCAGAGGTAACCACTGTCAGCCGCTGGGTGTACATATTTCCAGGCATTTATGTATATACATATACAAGTATAACATATACAAGTATATACATATGTAAATACATATCAGGTTGGAGTTTCACACAGATGGGGTCAATGAACTAGTACAAATATGTCTACTCTACTCTCCTTAATTAGCATACAATATGGAATATATCATCGTTTTTCAGTTTATTTACTAATAGCTACTTAGGTAATTTTCACATGTTCGCTATTACTGGCAGCCCATTTCACAGGCCTGTTTTGCAAATGTTTGCACTTTGCACACTCAGCACGGGGAAATCAAGTTTTACCCATCCTACATTCCTGCTAACTTAATGGAAAATGATTCCGCACCACCACCCAAATACCCCAGAAAATTACATTACGCATTTTGAGCTAAATGTCTCTTTGCAAGATTCAGCAAAAGTGGGAAAGATGGGAGATCTGGAGTCTACGGATTTGACATATCTTCGCAGGAAGTCCGAGCCCGCCGAGCGTGGGCGGGGCCTGGAGGCGGGAGGCGGGGCCGCAGCCTGCGGGTGGGGCCGGCAGGTGGGCGGGGCCTGGAGGCGGGAGGCGGGGCCGCAGCCTGCGGGTGGGGCCGGCAGGTGGGCGGGGCCTGGAGGCGGGGGCGGGGCCGCAGCCTGCGGGTGGGGCCGGCAGGTGGGCGGGGCCTGGAGGCGGGGGGCGGGGCCGCAGCCTGCGGGTGGGGCCGGCAGGTGGGCGGGGCCTGGAGGCGGGGGGCGGGGCCGCAGCCTGCGGGTGGGGCCGGCAGGTGGGCGGGGCCTGGAGGAGGGTGGGGACTGCGACCGGGGAGTCGGGAGCTCCTCGCTGCTGCGGCGGTGGCGGCGGTGGCGGCGGCGGAAGATGGCTGCGGATGAGGCGGCGGACACTCAGCTGATGCTCGGAGTCGGGCTGATCGGTGAGGACGCAGGCGCTCTACCCCGCAGGCCCGCACCCCAGCTCCGCCCCCCGGCCCCCGCAGTCCCTGGCCGGCGGTGGGGAGGGCCAGGCCTCCTTGATGCTGGGCCTGGGAGCGGGGTGCTGCGGGCCCGGCCTCCACAGCGCGGGAGCCAGGCCCGCAGTCCTGGGCCCGTCCGCCCGCAGCCCTACGTGGGGCCCGCCCCGGCCAGGCTGCGGGGCGGCGGGACCCCCGGAGCCTCCCAGATCGCCGCGCCGCAGACGAACCCGGACGTGGAGGGGGATCCGACTCTTACAGCTGCAAGAGGGCTGCCGCGCGGGCGGGACCCGGGAGGGGCCGAGAGCCTCCCGAGGGCCGTGCGGCGGGAAGGCGGCAGGGCCGGGGCTCCCCAGACGGTGGGGGAGACAAAGGTGACTGCCCGCGCGGACACACGGCAAGCGCGCGGCCCCGGGCCCCGGGCGCTGCGCGTAACGCGCGGGTTATCGGCACTCCCACCGCGGCTGCAGGGCTGCGGGTAATGTCTGATGCCCGGCGTATAAAGCAGTCGGTGCAGGCCCAGGCTGTCGTTTGTGCCCAGAGGCACTAGGACCCTTACGGTCTCGCCCCCCCATAGCCCCCGTGTACACCATCGAAGGGCCGCGCCCCTGCGCCCGGAGGCAGCTCCTGCCCGGAGCAGGGGCGTCTGCGTAGTCGCGTCGGGTGGGGTCCCGGTAACGAGGAATTACGGATGAGGAAGCGCGTCGGCCTCTGGGCAGCCCAGAGTGTGTGCCCGACGCGCGGTGTTCCAGGAACATTCGCTAGGCGACGGCGAGCACCGGGCTCTTTGAATGAGCGTGTTTCCTGCGTGCGTTTGTCCTTTGAAAAAGTATGATCCTTACTGCGGATTTCACAGGCCCTAAACACACTGTTTCCCTAGTGTACAAGCACGTTGCTTGGGTTTTGCCAAACAGGCAAAATGTGCTGATTGCTTTTCAGTGTCTGAAAGGAGTGCGTTTATCTGGAAACGGCTTCCTGTATTCATTTCTAATATGCTTTTAAAACTGCTTCAAAGCAAAACCTAAGTACCTCAGGCATCTTAGTCCTACTTGGAGGGACTTCTGAATTAAGGCTTCGTTAAATTCTAACTTTATCTGGTAACAGTGAAGAAAAAATGACTTGTAATCATATTTTCAACTCAGCAGGCTTTTAATTTTTTGTATAGACATACATTAAAACGGGATTTGCTTCAAAATAATCCATCACGGGGTGCTTCTCCTTATGATAGATACAAGGAGGGCCAGGTGTTGATAATTGTCTGTTTTTTATACACTTGATATTTTTCATAACAAAAGTTTTTTTTAAGCTTATGGATCAGAATCTGGATTCTTACTGCTTTATGTGCAACAATTGTTTCTCTAAAGTTTAAGGCTATTTTTCCTGGAGTTATTATTATTAGTAAATTGTTTCTTTTTTGTTACTGGAGTGTTTACTTTGATGATGAAACTACCTGTGTGAGTGGATAACTTTTATTATTATTAAAATCTTAAATATAGAATTTGCAGTCAGTATGTAACATGATTTACTCAGGTGCCCTAAAATTCAAGGTCAGGAGAGCTAAGGTAGAGGTAGAGGTATGTGGGAATTAGGGATCTCATAGCTCTGGGTTGCTTTGTAAAATGGGATGTTAAAAGTGATTCCACTAAGTGCTTCTGAGTAACCAATCAATTCACTTCCTTGCTGCTGTTTGACATTCTCACAGTGACCATCTTTCCACCGTAGAAAAGGACACAAATGGAGAAGTTCTGTGGGTGTGGTGTTATCCTTCCACAACAGCTACTTTAAGAAATTTGCTGCTGAGAAAATGCTGCCTTACAGATGAAAACGAACTTCTCCATCCTTTCGTCTTTGGTCAGTACAGAAGAACATGGTTCTATATCACAACAGTTGAAGTTACAGATGCTTCAGTTTTGAAAAAGGTATGACTACATAAAGGTCAAAAACCCCAAAATATTTATAATTAAGATATTCTAGTAACTCTTAGTTTTAGACTTTATCATGCACAATACGATTTGAAAAACATTATGATTTTCACTGGGAATGTTCTTTTTCACGTTTCATTCTCATTTGTCCTATAAATATTTATTGTTGTCTATTATATGACTGACCCTGTGGTTGGTATTGTGAAGCCTTTTCCAGGTTAAACTCTTGATGAAGTAGAAATGGAGTAGTTTCAAAGTCATGACTGATTAAAAGTGGGAAGTGTTTTTTTAATAATTAAAAACTATTTGAGAGGATATAATTATCCTTGGCATGATTAAGAAAACTTTTTTTTTATTGTTAAACTTATTGGGGTGACATTTGCCGGCAATAAGAAAACATTTTAAAATCCCTTTGTGGATGGTAAGGCTATATTAACCCTTTTACTGCCAGCGGGCCAATATATCAGCCCTCGCTAGTTCTGCGAAAATTGCCACGGGCCAATATATCGGCCGACTTTTTTTACTTGGTTATATGCGGCAAAAGTAAGGGCTTTTGACCCGGTTAAAGTCAACCCACATAATTCTGCAGTGATTCTAAGCCCCAAATATACCTTCACCATTGGGAAAAAAAACTAGATGTATTAAATAAAATTAAGGACTAGAAATAATTCAAAATCTGGAATATTGCAAAATTCCTGAAAATGGTCTTGGCAATCTTTGCACACCCCAACAGAAATGGGCTGGCAGTAAAAGGGTTAAAAATAGAAAGGATAATTAAGGAAACTCATATATTCAGTAGGTTTTTTGTGTCATTTGCTATGAACAGTATCTATGCGACATGTTGAAAACCAGTCATTGTGCACTTTCTCAATCCCAAACAGCCAGCAGTTTTTTCCAAAGGAAAGAATATTGGAGAGAAGTGTCTGAGCTCCTGGCATGTCCCTGGGTGGGGACCTCCTTTACCTTTTCAGCGCTAATTTTATAGCCAATTACCAGAGTGAAACAGCCAAGATATATCAGTTTAAATTTAAGGAATTACATTTAAAATAACAGGAAGGCAACAATTTAGAAACAGAAGTTTGAAACAAAAATATTCACAATTAGAAAATGTAAATTTGCAAAGACAGTTTTCAACATGTTATAAAATCTTTGGTTTATGTCCATTAAGTTCCTGCTGAAAAGTCTTAATGTCTTTTCGGGTAGATTTATCTATGTTTTAAACTACAGTCTGCCAAATTATAGCAATGTTGATTTCAAATCTGTTTTTCAGATGTGAAAAATAGCAAGATTTAGAGGTCCTATCAAAATACAGTTAAAAAATATATATTTCTTAAAGGCTTTGCTTTCATAAAGTTCTAAATTTTGTCTCAATGGGAATGATAGGTATATGATTATCAGATGTTTATATTTATCAGAGAGGCATAGAAGTAGATGAAGCATCTTACAACAGTACCCTTTAGATTATATAGCATCCTACAGAGAATTGACTATTTCAGGGACTATATAATTTTAGTGTAAGAATATTATGGAGATGTATTTTTGTTGTTTTCCATCCTTCTATTTCATTAATGAAAAATAGTTGCTAAATTGGTACATCTGATAATAGCATTCCAAATTCTGTTTTGATGAGGTTAGGGGATTTTAAATTAAAAACTCATCTTTTCTATATTCGAGATACTGTGTTTTTAAAAAAACTAAAAGTGTTACATTCTTATGTGGGAAATTAAATATATATAATTTTATATGTGTATAACATAGAAGAATATATGTATATAAATGTACATACATAGAAAAAGTATAAAGAAGCAAGATAGGACTTTGTTTCATTTTGCTCTTTTCTTTAATGCTGATAAGTCTTGTACGAGAAGTTTGTTAAGTATAGTAATACAAATGAATTCTATTAAAGTGTATTTTAAAAATGTACTTTTTTTGTTTCTTTGGACAGGTGACTCACTTTTCTATTGTTCTGACTGCCAAAGATTTTAATCCAGAGAAATATGCCGCCTTCACTAAGATATTGTGTAGGTCTGTATGAAAACTGTATTAAACGCTAATTACAAAAATAAAGATTTTTTTAGTTCAGAGCAGATTTTTGTACTGAGGAAGCAAATTTCTGCCCTCTGTCTCCCTGACTTAATCATTACTGGCCCTTCAGAGGCTGTTTTTTAAAAGAGGAACTTTCTCTTCAATGATACTGCTGCTCTTATTTGGGACAATGGCGAGGGGAGGAGAAAAGGCAGTTTGCACAACTATTGTAGTTCCTGGGTCTTTTGAGTCACTTGTCACTTTTGGTTTGTTACTTCTACTCACTTTCAATTTAGAACATTCCTTAGTAAGAAGGATAAGTTAAGTGCTTTATGAAGTGGGTCATATATGTCAGGGTCTGTGTGTGGGAGCCATTTTGGGGAAAGTTAATGGGAATTTTGAATTATGCTAAAGCACAGAAAAACATTTCTTAGCTGGAATGCTGAGGAGCTGAGAAACTGCTTAGTTGATTAATCACGTTTCAAGTAGACTCCTTTAGTTTCTTCTCAGCTATTGAAAAAAATTATCTGAAATATACCAGTCTACTTTCTCGCCTTGGTCAGTATAGCTAGTTGACTTAATGAAATCTTTCTTACATGTTAGGGACATTGGCTTTTTCTATCATGGAGACTTTTGCAGGGTTTTTGTTTATTTGTTTTAAAAATATTGTTGTCACTAGATAAATGGTTGCCTTTTTGCTATTTTTGTGTGTGTATACACAGCACAATATAAAAATACCTTCTCATTACCTAAGGGTTTCAGTTAGACAAAATGAAGTTTTACTGTTTTTTTTGCATCTCGATAAGAAAGACTTCTTGCTGTCAAAAGATAAAATTCTAGGTGTGTGCCTCACTGAAAAATATAATCAGTCATCTGCTAATATGGCACTAACACAAATATTGCTATGGTTATTGCTTAATCTACGATAAATATTTTCAAGTGATCTGTCTTAAATAGTGATTTTATTTTCTTCCCGATGTTCTATCCCTTCAACTACTGAAAGGCCCAAGCAGACCCAGTCCTGCTTTTCAAGCAACTTTAAATTTAGTTACACACAGGAAGAGATTTCAGGGCAAGGGATTGGTTTCATATGTAAGCTATAAATGAAATCTGTTCTGTCAGCATTTTCTGGAAGTTTTAACTTGAATATATCTGGGATGCATTTATCACCAGAGACATAAAGGAGTTTGATTTCTTTTTTTTTAATTTAATTTAATTTTTTTGACAGAGAGAGAGAGAGAGATACAGAGACAGAGAGAGAACTGAACTGGGAGAACTCCCCAGTTCAGCATATGGTTCTGCACGGGCTGAGGCTATGATTCAATCCTCGGTCCCCAGCACTACAAAGTGAGCACTTAACCCACTGAGCCATCCCGGCTTCCCCATGATTTCTTAATAATCTAAATATAATTATTCCTGTTAACTCTGATAATAAATATAGATGCTAAAACTAATTACTTCTCTGAACAACGCAGAGAACCCCTTATCAGAGGAAATCTCAGCAGTAAAACAGTTGTTATGACTAAGAACACCAAATGTAAGGCATAAAAAGAAATAAATTGTACAATATTCTTGAGCATAATGGGGCCTTGGAAAGTCCATAGTTCATTCTCCTGCCTGAGCAGACTCTAGCAGGCTTCCTTGGGTGAAAGGAGACAGCCAACGTCAAATAATTGTTGAATGTCTCCCAAGTGGTTGTTTTTTATTGAATAATCATGTCATGAAAAGATTCAGCCTTTGAGAAGTATATTAGCAAGTTGGCTTCGATTCTTTAGAGCAGGGGTGTCTAACCTTTTGGCTGCCCTGGGCCACATTGAAAGAAGAATTGTCTTGGGCCACACATAAAATATGCTAACACTAATGATAGCTGATGAGCTAAAAAATCTCATAATGTTTTTGGGTTTGTTTTTTTTAAAGATTTATTTTTATTGTTTTTGATATATATATATATATATATAGAAAGAGATACAGAGACAGAGAGAAGGGGGAGGGCCCAGAGCAGTCTCCACAGTTGAACATCATTCATTTTTCCATAGTTCATTCCACAGGTGGGTGCGGGGCTGCACAGGGCAGTAACTGTGCCGAGGTCTCACCCTGGTGAGAACTGAACTGGGGCACTCCCCAATTCAGCATATGGGTCCACACGGGCCAGGGCCGGGATTTGATCCTTTGTCCCTGGGGCTACAAAGTGAGCACTTAACCCATTGAGCCATCCCGGCTTCCCCTCAAAATGTTTTAAGAAGATTATGAATTTGTGTTGGGCTACATTAAAAGCCATTCTGGGCTTCATGTGGCCCACGGGCCACAGGTTGGACAAGCTTGCTTCAGAGAATACTGATTCCTAGCCTTAGTGCATTTCATGCAAAATAAAAGCACAACTGCTTTCTGTCCTCTCTTCCAGAATGTACCTGAAACATGGGAGCCCAGTGAAAATGATGGAGAGTTACATTGCAGTTCTCACGAAGGGGATATGCCAGAGTGAAGAAAATGGCTCTTTCCTTAGCAAGGACTTTGACGCCCAAAAGGCATACCTTGCAGGCTCCATCAAAGGTAAAACAAACAAACAAAAACCCAGCCAAGAGGATTCCATCCCTACGACAAGCCAAGGACAGTTTCTCAGTAGACTGTTTTCCCATCGTTCCACATATTTTTATCTGCGTAGTGTTTGTTTCCTATGTTTCCTTATTTGATTAGAATTCTGTCATAGGAGCAGACTTGTGTTCTTTTCCATATGATTTCGACTGTTAATATAGAAATGTTTTTTCACCAGTAAGCTGAATTTCATGACTCCCGGTCTCCACTGGCTTCCATAGTGACCTCTAACAGTGACATCTGAAGAGCTCAAGCCCCTGACTCAGATTCTTAGTCCAGCTACCCGCACCCTGCCTTTCTCTCCTAGATGAAAAATCCAAAATGGCAGAGACAGCCCAGGGCCAACCCACAGACTTCAGGGTCCTTAAAAAAGGGAGCCGAGTAGAGCTCCAAGGACAATGCTGGCCTTTGCTCTCATCCTCCCTCAACACCTGTCTGTCCTCACTGTTGATCCTACTGTCCTGTGTGGTTTCTAAGCATCCCTGTAGGGAGTGGTAGGTGTTGTCCAGGGTTCACAAAAGAACTTAAGGAATGACACGGGAGTAGATGGGAGGGGGCGGTTAGTGAGCATTTTTTAAAACTTAAAGAGTTTTCATGATACAGAAAGGTTATGGTTCCCTTTCTACCATTTATTCCAGTTTCTTGTGAGTCTGGCTTCATCTATGATAGAGACTCTTGGGAGCAGGTGTAGGCAGCTATGATACACAACCTGGGGAGCGGATATATGTATTAATATCCCAACCACCAGATAAGGTGCTTCTGTACCTACAACGTTTACCTAAATTTATTCTGTGTTGAAAATATGTTTGCATTCATATGATAAGAATTCTAATAAAAACTATTTTCTTACATAATATTTAATGCAATATGTAATTTCTTTTGTTTTAAGACATTGTATCTCAGTTTGGAATGGAAACTGTTATCTTACACACAGCATTGATGCTGAAGAAAAGAATTGTTGTTTATCACCCCAAAATAGAAGCTGTCCTGGAGTTTACCAGGTATCCTCTCTAATCATTAAAAAGTAAATTTTGTTGACAGCCAGTTTGGGGCACTTGATGTTACTGTGTACTGTTCCTTTTTCTTTTTTCTTTTTCTTTTTTTTTTAGGTTTTATAATTTTTATAAAATATATTGGGGTGACATTGGTTAGTAAAATTATATAGGTTTCATATGAACAATTCTATATCACCTATATATTGCACTGTGTGCTCACCACCCAGAGTCAGTTTTCCTTCCATCACCATATAGTTGACTCCCTTTACCCTCCTTACCACCCCCCACTTGTGTGCTTTTCTGTCACACACTTGCTAAAAATAGAATATGTTAGGCTGTGGGTAGAATGCTCTTTTGGTTTAAGAGTTCATTTTAGAGTTAGCAGTTCAGGTCACTGAGTTTGAACACATTCTTCTCTAAATTTAGAAATAAGTATTTTAGAGCAGGAAGTCTCTGCACATTTTTTCTTGCCAGAGAGTAAATATTTTAGGCTTGTAGACTATATGGTCTTTGTCCCAACTACTCAACTACATAGTGCCTTAAAAGCAGCCATAGACAGCACCGCCGTAAATGAGAATTGTCTGCGTTCTTTCAAGTCATGGCCCGTAGTTTCCTGACCTCCTACAACTTTGTTTTTCTTCTGTTCAATTTTATCATAGACTCTTATTTTTATAATGTAGGGTGTTTTTTTTTGGTTTTTTATTTTAATTTTGTTGTTTGCCTAATCTGATTTGTTCTTTGATTTTTTTTCAAAAGCAGGGGGAACTAGCATTTATGCTGTTTACTATATGGCGGGCATTGTATAAAACACCTTAAAATATTAAATTTACTCATGACAAGGACCTGGCAGGCATTACCCTGTTTTGTGGAGGAGAACATTGAGGCTCAGAGAGGCTAACTGGTTAGATAATGAAGAAAGGCTTGCTAGTCAGAAGGACGTGGGTTAAAGTCCTGGGAGAGCAAGTTATCCACTATGTGACCACAGAAAGGATATTAATGTTTCTAAGCCTCAGTCGCTTCATCTATAAAACGAAGGTAATGATACCTACCTCATAAGCGTGTTTTTAGGATTGGAAGTAATTTGTGTGAGCACTTGGCAGTCCCTTGCCCACAGTGTGCACTTTGGACATGATTACCGTTATAAGCATGATTACCTCAGATGCTAAGTGAGAGAGCCGGAATTTTTACCCTGCTCGCTCTCACTCCAAAACCCTGTACTTTTCTACGCCATTACTTCTTTCCTCCAAATTTAAGCTACTGAAGCTGGGATGTCCACAGCTTCTGAGATACGTAACAGGGCACCAGGAGGTTTACAAAACCACGGATAAATTCAGCAAATCTTCCTGCAGTAGCTGTTTGGCTGGAAGTTTTGTTTGTTTTGTTTTTTTAAAGGAAACTTATTTTGTATAAGAACAAATGCAAAGTGCTTTGCACGTTTGACTGGAATTTTAAATTGAGATGAGACACTTCAAATAAGTTTTGTGCCTACAGTGCCCACACTGGGTGGTCTCAGACTCCCTCCCCGTGGCAGTCTGCAAAGTCGGGTATTTGGAGGAAAACCTTAGAAGCATCACTCGGCCACCGTGGAGATCTTTTGAAACTTCACCTTGAGCTTGTTGTAGCTAATCTGACCCCGAAAGCAGAGTTTAGAACATGGCATCACTGTCCCTTGAAACCTGCAGGTGTTGGCACGATTAGGGTTGGTTCTCCTTCTGCTTCTGGGAGAAGAGGGTGGCTGAGTGTCTTGGGTCCAGGCCAGCAACCAACTGAGTTCTCACTTTGGTTCCCTAGGACGCTGCCTGCCCTGGTGTGGCATCGACAGGACTGGACCATACTTCACCCGTACATGCACCTCAGTGCTGATGAGCTGGAAGCCCTGCACATGTGCCCAGGTAGACCCCCAGGCCCTGGGCTGGCAGACTCAGCTTTAGCTGGCATTGTCATTAGGTTTTTTATTTTTTGTTTTGTGTGTATTCCTAAGGGAACTACTGATCAGTTATTATTTCTGGTAAATGATTACCATCTTAATAATTTCTAAGTGTATAGTTCAGTGGCATTAAGTACATTCACATAGTTATCCCACCGTCACCCAAACACAACTGATTTTTAACTTGTAACGTTCTTATCTGAAAAGTGTTCCTATCAGTGATTTTCATTTCATTTTGAGCCTTTTTATATTTTTTTCTCAAAGGAAAAAAATTTTTTTTAATGATATACTTCTATAATAATTTTTAATAATATAAGTAAGCTTCTTGGAATAAAAATACAGTACTACTTATGTCTACGGTAATCCTAACTTTTTTTAGTGACATAGTTTTTTGTTTCAGTTTCTTTAAGTTTAAGCTTGCCCTTTATACTTTTATAGTCTTAAAAGTCCTTTCATAAAATGATGCTGATAGATGGTAGGGGCTTTTATTGTTGTTGTTGTTGTTTTTTTTTTTTTTTTTTTTTTTTTTTTTTTTGTT
>PVKE010024831.1:0-23523 GCA_004027555.1 Craseonycteris thonglongyai
GTATATTACGGTATGTTCGAAAAATGTCATTCATTAAAAATTTAATTAAAAAAAGAACTGGTGTTGCCTCGGAAGTGGGGGGTAGTCTTATACAGCGAATATAGGCCTAAACCTATGTTTTAACTGTAAAATTGGGGGGTTGTCTTATACGCCCGGTTGTCTTATACGCCGGAAAATACGGTACTAATAATTGATAGTAGTTTCAGGCATTCAGAAGAGAAAAATGTCAAGGCTGACTGAAGCTGGCTGTGCTGATCCAGAGAAAGCAGGAGGAAAGCACTGTGAATGAACTATTTCCTCAGTCTTCCTGGTTCTTGAAGAGCAAACCATTTATTCTCTAAATGCTTAGGACTCTTAAACTTAATCGAGAGAATGGTCTGCCCTTATTATATGTACCTTTCTTTTAAAGCATAAGCCAGATAACATGCTTTAAATTTTCGAAGGTTTCTCACTCAGAGTAATATGAAAAGTCTTCAAGGCCCTACATTATCTGTACCTACTGACTCCCTTTAATCTTACCAGTTTAACTTCATTTCTTGCTATTTGCCCTCTCATCCACTCTACTCAATTTGTAGGAGTAACATGGCAGACATGCTACCACTTAACAGTCTGTAAACTGCTTTCGTCAGGTATCCACATGTTCTCTCTGCTCCTTCAGGTTTCTACTCAAATGCAGTCTTCTTAATATGGCCTTCTCTGACCATTTTATTTAATAATGTTTCCTTCACATGTCAAGCACCATTCCTGCTGATTTACCTCCAAAGCACTTAGAACCAATCATTTGACATATGTTTTAAAAATGTATTTGTTTTTTGTCTCTTCTAACCCCTCTAGAACATAAGCTCCTTGAGTACAGAGATAACTTTTATTTTATTCATGGCCACATTTCTGGTGCTTAGTACAGAGTACTCAATAAATATTTGTTAAATATTTTTATTTCTTTCTGAGTTGTAAAAGTACTTTGGTCACCACAGTGATGGCACCAAATATGCCACCAAGACTTCTTTTATTTACTGCCATTGAGTGACCTAAATGGAAGCTTTCTCAGGAGAACACCAATTTATTTGGTCAACATTAAACATATACTTTGTGAATACATTTATAAGTTGATATGCTTCATTCCCCCCCTTTTTATCTGGGAATTCATAATGGATGATACTTAGCCTGAGAATGAAAACAAAGTTTATACTTGATAGAAAGGATCAGTAAAACTAGCAACATTTTTGGAATTGATGTGTGAGAGAGGTTTGGAGAAAGATAATCGAAAATAGGAAAATAGGAAAGTATCCGAAGATGAGAATTAGTTCCTTGAAGCAAAATGTGATGGGCAATCATTGGACAATTTAGAGAGGTCTAATATTATAGTGTAATTAAACAGTTTTAGGAATTTGACTTTTACAATCAGTAAGATAAGTTTAAAGCAGGCATGACCAACCAGTAGCCCAGGATGGCTTTGAATGCAGCCCAACACAAATTCTTAGAACATGAGATTAGTTTGCAACCCGTATTTATTTATTTATTTATTTTTTAGCTCATCAGCTATCGTCAGTATATTTTATGTGTGACCTGAGACATTTTTCTTCTTCCATTGTGGCCCAGGGAAGCCAAAGGATTGGACACAGCTGGTTTAAGGGAAAGAGAAGTCAAAATATTAAGGACATAGACAAAGAAAAGTTTTCTGTATTTGAAGTTTGAAATAATTTCAACAAGAAAATTTAAGGAGAAATGGTTAAACAATGAGGATTTGAGGAAAAGTAGCAATGTTAGGGGTGTAGGGTACAAAAGAGGATACTACCAGGACTAAAATGGCTTGAAGGTTGTGCCTTTTAGGGGATGGAAGAGTAGACTGAAGTATTAACAACAACTCACCATTATCATTGCTTTAGGGTACGGGATAAGAACTATAATTTACTCTCAGTTCCAATTCTACAAAAGAGGCTAATAAATGAGGTGGCAATTTTTTTGCAGAATACTGTTTTTATAATTGCCTAATAATCAGGGGAGGGAGGAATATTTTCACTATTGGTAAGAACATGTGTTGTTTTCGTTAAAGATTATAGGTAATTTGGATGTGAGAAAAGATGTTGATATGGCTTCAGAAATACTGAAACGATTTGGGGGAAGAAAATTTAGATGTATAAAGATGCTTCTTTTAGAAGTTTGAGGGCTTTGGTTTGTTAGAATTGCTGTTTTTTAGATGGCCGTTCCTTTCTAAAACTTAACCTTGAGGGCTGCATTTTACTTCTGTTGTTAATTCAGTAGGTCTGTCTATTAATTTAATAGGTGACAGTGTCATAGGAAATTGATGGGAATTCTTTTACAGAAGATGTGCAGAATGAAAAATATATTGTTGGCTTTTTAGACATGTTATACTCTTATTCCGTTAGGCAAGAGGCAGAAATAATAGAACAATACAAAGGGCAGAGCATTGTTTTTTCAACAGAACTATTGTCTGCTCTTTGGCTTTCTCTTTGTTATTGTTTCCCCTTCCTATCTTAACCTCCTTTCCCAGTTGTTCAGAGCATACCCTTTTCCAGTTTCCTGCAGAATTTAACACTTTGACTTCAGTGTTAATGCACAGTAGAATAAAGGGTGGATTTAGCCTAGATAGCACAACCAGCACTTATCAAGCACTACCTGTATGTCCAGTACTGTGCTTGGCTCTAGGCATACAAACATAAATGACACACGGTCCCTGTTGTGAGAAACTCCCAGTAGAACAGTCTAATGGGAGAACATCACAATGTACAGCAATACTTTCACAGTGATACTTGAAGAGCTAGTTTTCCATTTAATTTTGACAAAAAAATTTTGTATACAATCAAAAATAATTCTGTCATAGCTATAATTCATAGACATTAAAGCCTATATTTTAGAATTGCATATTTTAATATAGTTTAGAATTATTCTTTTCTTTTTTTTTTTTTTAAAGATTTTACTGGTTTTGAGGGAAGGTGAGAGAGGGAGTGATGGAGAAGGGAGGAGGACCCAGAGCAGTCTCCATAGCTGTACATCATTAGTTGTGACATAGTTTCGTTCCACACAAGTGGATGTGGGGCTGTGCGGGGTGGGAACTGAACTGGGTCCTCCCACATGGGTGGCAAGAACCTTTGCCGCCGAGCCATCCTGGCGGTTACCAGTTGCAGTTACACCGCATTTCAGCATATGGGGTTGCATGAGTTGGGGCTGTGAATCAAAATTCAGACCTCACAATTGCGAGGCAAGCTCTCAACCACTGAGCTATCCTGGCATTCCTTATTCTTCTTATAAAGAATAAATAAAATACCTGTTTGTTTAGTACTGTTTGGCCAATTTTGAGCAGATTTTCTTTTTCTGTGAGTAAGAATAAACTTTAATATAGTAAGATTCTGACATTTCATGGGTAATTTGTTACCACAGCATTATATAACCTATCCTAGTAAATACATGGTACCAGACCACCTATAGGAAGCATACAAAAAAATAGAGAGTATAGGCCTACACTTCTGTCTACCAAATCAAACTTCCAAAGATGGAGCATGAATCTCTGTGCTTACAAAGTTAGGATAGCCTAATAATTAACAGTTTTGAAAAAACACTATTAAAAACACTGTTAGGCCGATCCCATTCAGCCTTCCAGTCTGTCTCCTCCCCAAACTCTACCCTTACAGACATTTAAAAAAAAAAGAAAGAAAGAAAGAAAAGAAAATCTACCAATGTTGAAGCTATACCTTGGATATCTTAGCATTGTATAATGAGGAGCATGGGTTTGGCTATCAGCTTTGCTATTTACTACTGGTATGACATTGGGAAAATTAACTCTTCTGAACCTACTTTTTCTCATTTGGAAATTAGAGCTAAAAAATCTGGGGTGATGGAAATGTTATCTTCTTGACTACACTATTGAGTAGATGGTGTATACATTTGCAAAAACTTATGAACTTATGCATCTATGTGCATCTTATTGAATATATCATTTTTTGCACTAGAAGATGCACCTTGGTTTAGAGGAGGAAAACAAGAAAAAAAAATATTCCGAACCAAATGGTGTACCATATTTTCTGGCGTATAAGACAACCGGGTGTATAAGACGACCCCCTAATTTTACAGTTAAAACATAGGTTTAGGCCTATATTCGTCTTATACAGCGAATATAGGCCTAAACCTATGTTTTAACTGTAAAATTAGGGGGTCGTCTTATACGCCTGGTCGTCTTATATGCCGGAAAATACGGTAATATATTTAATAAAATATCGTAGAATCATATTTCGACCATATAAAGTTAACAGCAGTATTAAGAACCATCATCACTGTCATCAACAAATGAGGAGAAACTTTAAGTTTCAAGCACTCTTCTAGTTTTCTGGAAACCCCAAGAACTCATCATCACTAGTATCACGATTTATGAAGCTCAGTTGCTCACAATCACTGATATCACCTTCACTACCATCATATATGATACTATCTTCAGTTCCATCTAAGGCATTGCTAATGCCACATTTTTTGAATGACCATGCAACGGTTTTGTCCTTTACTGAGTGCCATGATGTTTTAACCCATTCACAAACTTGAGTGATAATGGGCCTCTTCATTCGTCCAGTAGGTGTCAGATCATGATTACCCTCAGCCATCCATTTGTTTCACTCTTCTTGTCTAAAGACTTTATGTGGTTTGTTGATGGAAACATTGAGAGGTTGCAACTGGCTGGTAAGATCCCCAAGAATTACAAGCTAGATGAGTCTTCACTTCTTTAAAGCTCTTTTTTGTAGTTTTGCTAATATGTGCTCTAAATTGGTCAAGCACTAATAAAGCAGGTGTTTTCAGAAGCCCTCCAAGACGTAGTCTGCAGGTGGGAAATCACTGATGCACAGCAAGCAGGTACAGGCCAGAGTAGGCATGTGGGGTAGCTAAAGGAAGGCCTGTGCCCACTTACTGATCCTTCCAACAGCGCACTACTCCCTCCAACATGCACTGACAGCCTCACTGTCCTGCACATCACCAGCCACCTCAGTCTCTTGCATAAACTGACCATTTTTCTGGAACCACAGGCTGGCACTGAGATGGTGTGAGACCAGGGCATTACAGAATAGGAACTAAGAGATTAAAAAGTACCTCTAACCTTCCAAAAGCTCCACTTCCCCTCACTTCTTCCTTGGCAGTTAGCTGGTTGGCAGTGGAGGGGGTTCTACTGACACAGACTCCACCCAGTGTCAAAGACAATTGGCAGTTGGCAGAGTGCACTCGTACCGTTATTAGCCTCAGCTGATGTGACAGGTCAGCGGTTGTAGCTGGGAGTGTCGGGCGGCTCTCTGCACTCTCCCAGGTCCCGGGTGATGGGCAGAGGCAGATAGCAACTGACCAGATGCCCTGAGATTCAGTAGTAAAGTGGAACATTTAAGTGTCCGCAGGGGTTTTTCATGGGCCTACCACTTCCTCTTCTTATAGCTGTCGCTACCACTGACAAGTCAGGTAATACACATCATGGTTTGTGATGCAATACTTGCTCCATAAGACACAGACATTTCCACCCACTTTTGGTGGGGGTGGGGCGGTAGTGCATCTTATGGATTGAAAAATACAGTAAGTTTTACAGTAATTATAATATTAATAACAACAATAATAAAAAGTACCTACTTGGTGGAGTTGTTGTATTAAATCAGATAACCATAGGGAACACTTAGCATGGTGTCTGGCATCTTTTGAATGTCTGAATACTATTGTAAAATAGTAGTTATTATTATGTTTATAATATGTGTTATGTATTTTCTATTATGTATCATTATTAGGATATCTTCAAAGTTAAACATAGCCATAGCTATGATACATTTAGAAAGCTGGGAGAACTTAGACTATTTTAGATTATGAATTGTGTTCTCAAGGTATATTGCTTCATGTGTTTTTTCTTTTACTGTTAAATTTATTAGGGTGACATTGGTTAGAAAAAATTATGTAGGTTCCAGGTTTACAACTCCACAGTACCTCATCCATGTGTTACAATATGTGTTTACCACCCGGAGTCAGCTTTCTTTCTATCACCATATATTTAGCTCCCCCTCCCTCCTCTCCCACCTCCCTCACCCTCAGTTAACCACTAAACTATTGACTATGTCCACAAGGTTTTGTTTTTTTATTGTTGCTTTCAGTTTTATATTCCACATATGAGTAAAGTCATGTGGTTCTTAGCTGTATCTGTCTGGCTTATTTCACTTAGCATGATGATCTTAAGTTCCATCTATGTTGCAAATGACGAATTTTATCTTATACCTGAGTAATATTCCATTGTATATATGTACCACAGCTTTTTTATCCAGTCATCTATCAAAGAGCACTTTGGTGGTTTCCATGACTTGCCTCTGTGAACAGTTCTGCAATGAACATTGGGGTACAATGTTTTTATGGACTAAGGTTTTCAAGTTTTTTGGGTAGATACCCAGAAGAGGGATTGCTGGGTCATGTGGTGGTAGCTCCATTCCCAGTTTTCTGAGAAACCTCCATACTGTCCTCCATAGTGGTTCCAAATTGTATTCACACCAGCAGTGTACAAGGGTTCCTTTTCTCCACTGCCTCTCTAGCACTTGTTCCTTGTCTTGTTGATAATAGCCATTCTCACAGGTGTGAGGTGGTATCTCATTGTGTTTTTGATTTGTATTTCCCTAATGGCTAATGAATTTGAGCATTTTTTCATAAGTCTGTTGACCATTTGTATGTCTTCATGGGAGAAGTGCCTGTTTAGGTCCTCTGTCCATTTTTCAATTGAATTGTTTGTTTTTTTGTTGTTGTTGAGTTGTATGAGTTCTTTATATATTTTACATATTAACCCCTCATCAGAGGCATTGCTTGCAAATATTTTCTCTCATTCTGTTGGTTGTCTTTTTTTTTTTTTCTTTGTTGATGGTTTCTTTTGCTGTGCAGCATTTTTTTAGTTTGATACAGTCCCATTCATTAATTTTTTCATTTACTTTCCTTGCCTTGAGGTCAGGTTCATAAAGTCCTCCATGAATCCAAGATCTATAAGTTTATTATCCATGTTTTCTTCTATATGGTTTATTTTTTTGAGTTTTATGTGGAGGTCTTTTAATTCATTTTTTTTTTAATTTTGGTTGAGTAGTTTTTTTGTTTTAACTAGATTGACATGACATTATTTGGTAGTATGTTTAAATATAGCTTTATTATAAATTGTTCAAATTTTACATTAATAAAAATTAATGTTATTAAAAAGTATCTTTTTAGTCCAACAGTTTTCTGGTTCTTAACATTTTGTTTAATCCTTAAACTATATTATTTCTTTTTCCTATTCTCCTTTTGAATACTTTTGATCTTCTTTCAAAAGTTTTTTTTGCCCAGCATTGAAACCCTGTTACACTATAAAAAAATGTTGTCTAAAATCTATTAGCAAAAATTGCATTAGATGATAGATAGCAGGATACATTTTTTTTTCCTTGCTTTTTGACTGTACCTTGTTAAACTGGTCTCACACATGAACTGTCTTAGAATTAGACAGTTCCTGATTCCTATGGGACTTCCTGTTTTCTCAAATAAAAATAGAAAAGCACCTCAGCAAGGAAACCCAGTCAGTGTAAAGTACTTTGAAGGCTATGTTAGTCTCAGTTCTGACCTGGATTATAGAGATCCAGGTATCCTAACTTTGAATATTTTCACATGTGATTTAAAAATAGATGATAATAAGGAGAGTCTAAATAATAATCATGAGAAATGCTATATATTCTACCATAAACTTGTCTGTATCTCTTCGTTGGGGGGTGGTGTGTGTATGGGAGTTTTCATAGAAAGTGGTAAATGCTTTCCTTATAATATTTATTGGAAATCCAAAGTTGTTTAATGTTGAGATGTAATTCTTAGCGATTTTGATTTGTATATTTGTTTTTACCACTTTCCAGATCTGAGCAAGTGTTAGGTTTTTTAATCATGGAAAGTCAGAATTCTAAATGAATTTTTAAGTTTTATAGCATCTGAAATAGCATCTAATTTTAATTCAGAATATCAAGAATTAAGTAGATTTTCACAAATATTGACTGCTTTTAGAAAGTTTTTGAAGAGAAACCAAGTTAAAATGGAAACAAATGCTAGTCTTTAACAATAAAGGTAACATGTATTAACTGTTTGAGGCTATGCTAAGCATTTTTTAAAAGATTTATTTTATTATTGTTTTTGACAGAGAGACAGACAGGGAAAGACAGAGAGAAGGGGATGGGCCCAGAGCAGTCTCCATAGTTGTATGTCATCAGTTTTCTGACATGGTTTCCTTCCACACAGCTGGGGGGTGGGGGGGGAAGGGTGCGCAGGGAGGCAACTGGAGTGGGGGCCTCCTGCATGGGAGGCAGGCCTCCACATGCTGGGGGCCGAACCAGGGACCCTCCCACATGGGAAGCTCTCCCCAGTGAGAACTGAACTGGAGGCCTCCCACATAGGAAGCACAACCCTCCCAATTCAACATATTGGGTCCACACGGGCCGGGGCTGGGATTTGATTCTTGGACCCCAAGGCTGCAAGGCAAATGCCCAACCCACTGAGCCGTCCCAAATTCCCCTATGCCAAGCATTTTTAGTGATTTATGTGTTAATCCACAATAACAATATAAAGTAGGTGTCATTGTCACATCCTTCCTTTATAGAAGAGGGAAGTGTGATTTAGAGTGGCTAAATAGATGTTAGTTCAAGGTATAGTTGCTAGCTGGGACTTGAACTCAGCTGCTCTGACACCAGAGCATGTGCTCTAAATTATTACAGAGAATACTTCCAATTCAAAGTGAGAATGGTAAGTATAGTAAGTCTGAAAAATTAACTTCCCTTAACCTCTATTTTCATCAGTTTATTTACATTTTATTTGCATGTTTACATTCAATTTTAGCAAATTACGTGCTGATATTTCATATGACTTGTTTAGGGGGATTCTAATTCTTATTTTTAAATGATGCTAACAGTTCTTTTTTTCTTTTCTTGATAGTAAAAAACCCCTTTGATGAAACATTTGGAAAAATACAAGTAAGTAAAAGATCATAATACTAATATTTTGTCTCATGTTTTATATGATAAAAGCACTAAAAATAGTAATTTAAAAATTTTTTAGGCTGAAGCAATAAATTTTTATTTTGAGTATTCCTTAACTACAATATAATTAAATCTGACACTGATTTTTTTCCTCCTAAGAGCTGAACAGTTTATCACTTTAAGGTAAAAGCCAACTGTCCATTAAAATGGCAGTGGTATGTCATCAGGGGGTCTGGTATTACCCTTAAAAGTATGCCTGTTTTTGTAATTTGTTGGATAGCCTGGTAGTTTTTTGTCGTCTTTGACCTCATCTGGTCTGTCTGGATTTTTTGGTCATTGACATGCCGGTTCAACAATTAAGAAGGCAAAGGATTTAGAAGGAAACATATTTAATTAGTCTACCCATTTATGATTACTTTTCTTAAAGGATCTGTAATATTAATTTTAACCCAAATTTTACTCACATTGACATATTTTTTCACTTACACATTCTTATACTCCAAAAATTATGACATTGGAGTTTATATTATAATATATAATTAGCTACTTTTTATTATAGGAACTGACAATAATGGAGACCAGTATAGAAAACATTTTTATTGTAGTGAAAGATATGTAATAATGTGTAATCACATCCACAGAATTTACTTTAGATTGTTAGAGTGAGACTTTGTAATGATGATAGTAATATTCTATTGTGGTAAACTTGTTTTCAAAATAAGTTGCCTTTATCAATTACAGTATTAACTACCACACTGCTGCTAGCATCTTTTTTTGTACATTGGAAATACAAGACTTAGTTTCTTCGGTGTAATTTTGCCTATGGGGGAAACTAAAGTTCTGAACCTCTAAATAATAGTAATAATTATAATGAAGATGATTGCAGTTCACTTATATACTTATTCTGTGCCAGGCAAAGTGCTAAGTGTTTAAAATCCATTATCATCACTTAATCAGTGACTTGATACAAACAATTGAAAATATCTTTGAGGAGAAAATTGTCTGAGATCAAACAGGGAAATATTTAAAGGTGATAATATATGAGAAAATTTAGTATAGTCACCCTACAGTTTGATCTGCCCTTGCCCCCCAAGAAAAAGAACTTTATGTCAGAGAATGATATGTTACTAAATGAAAATCTGGACCTTATCAAAACAGTTAGAATGTAGCTATTTTTGTGTAATGAAAGGTTACTTTAAAACTTAATTTAAATATGGGCTTATTGGTAGATCTTTAACTTGTTTTCAGGGTGATTAGGAAAGCCACTAGTTAAGACACATTTCAGGCTGTTAGGAGACACTCTGAAAAGTATTCAGAAGGGAAGAAAACTAGACTGACTCTATAAGCCATATAAGTTTCAATAAAGCAGGTAACTTTAAAATTTGATTTATATACTTCTAGTTTAGCATACTGATGATAAAGATACTATAATTGAACCAATATAAATCCTTTCTATTTTTTTCTCTAAAACATTTTGTTCACATTAATAGCATAGTCCATAAAAACTATTTAGATCATAACTTAGTTGATCATTTTGATGACACAGGAGACCCTTGTAATAAAGTTACCATTGGAAAAATAATTCTTGAAAAAATTATACTTGAGCCTTTTGGGTGCTTAAATTTTTTGTATGAGAATGTAAAAGTATATTTGTTATCCAGCATGAGATGCAGTTACATGTGATTAGGTTTTGCTATTTCTTCTACTTATCTTGTTCAGTGCTAATATCTGTGAATTAAAAGATTAAGTATATTCCCAGGCCTCTGATGTTCGTTAAAGATAAAATCATAGAGGGCAAGTGTCAAATTTTTAGGTTTAGTTTTATTTTTGAAAGGGAAGTGAGGATGGGCATGATCAGTATATAAAACAAAAAGAAAATCAGTCACTTTTCCAGATGAAAGAGGAAATAAACTTCAAAACTCTAGCTACTTTAATTTTAGAGCTTAATCAGATTTACCTTGGTTTTATGTATAAAGTTCACAATAGTGTAACTTTGTGTATCATAGTGTAATAGTGTATCATTGAAACTGTTTCTCAACCTGTTATAGTGAACATATTAATAATAATTTTGTGGTTTTATGTGTCATAAATGCATAACTTTCTTCAGAATCCTGGATTTCAGTCCCTATACGTAGTTACTTCTTGATGTCTGATTTTTGCAGTTTGGATTTTAAGCTTATGTGAAGATGAGGGCTTGATTCAGAATTTGGTTGTGATAAAGTTGTGGTGGTGATGGGGGATCCAAAGAGTTATAGAAAGAAAGTAGTCATCTGAAGGACTGTCACTTGCCAGCTATTTCACAGGAAACCAGAGCCTCTGGTGGTGTAGGATTGGGGAGCCTTTCTGAGTTTTCTTCCTTATAATATGACTGATTAAAGTTTCATTGACAAAGGCGTACCAATCATACATAGTGTGCAAATTTCTCTTCTGTCTGAAGATTACAGCATGAAAGTAAATGGATGAAGTTGCATATTATTGGGCATATGAGTTACTTTCCCAGATTTTTATATCTCCTCTGAATTTGCTCCTGATCATATTCATCCAGCAATCCTGTTTTGCTAGACACTTCAGGAAAAGAAATGATAAAGACACACGCCCCCTCGTAAATCATGAGTTTATTTCAAATAGTGTGGTAAGCTTTTATTGCCCCCCTCCTAACCTATCCTTCCCAATTGCTTATATTGCTTTGTTTCTTAATTGTGATTGCTCTTAAATTGAGGGTCTCATTGCTTTAGATTACTTGTTAGGGTACAGGGGCATTGCAGTAGTCTCCTTTGATCCCCTTTCATATGTTCTGAGTAATATTCCTGATGTACAAGTCTGTTTCACTTTCTTCCTTCTAAATTTTCAGAATGAAGTCAGAATATGTCTTGGTATCTGGGCCTCTCTAGCAGTTTATTCCAAAGTACTCTTTCCAGTAGGTTGCTGAGTCATAGTAGGCTACTGGTTAAGGAAGAAATATAACCAATACTTTTATGCCTTCATGCCTTTGCTCATGCTGTACCCTCTGCTTGGAATGCTTTTCAGTTCTCTTCTTCCTATGGTACCCAACTCAAATATTCTCTTCCATGAATGGATCTTCCCTTTCCTCCCTCTTCTGTACTTACATTATACTTTGTTTGCAACAGTACTATAACACTTAATATGTATTTTGCCCATGAGGATAGGAACCATCTTGTTCACTGGGTCTCACTTTGATGAGAACTGTCTTTTAATTTAAAGATACTCACTAAATGTTTTACTTTAATGATTCATAAATTTATACAGGGCCTAGTAGAGGTTGAAGGTCAATCAAAAGTATTAATACTCATTCCCTTATTATTATGTAGTTAAGTCAGATTAAACAAAACATGGAAGGGCAGCCTGGAAGAAAACTGTCATAAGAACAATATACATAAACATGCAGTTGTATGGTGCGGATTGGGATATTGCTTTGGTGGTAGGGGAATTTTGTTGTGTATGAAATTAGCACTAAACTTAGTGCCAATTTCCCAGTCATCCTCAAGAAAGTAATATATTTAGAGTGGTAATTTATTTAGATTTTTAGGTTTAGGTTTCTTTAGAATATGATAGCCATTGTTTAAATATGAATTTGTCTTTTAGATTATTAAGCTTCTATGATTTTAAAATTATGTTTTTGTTTTTCAATAAGGTTATTTGGTATGTGTTTTTCTTAGAATTATATATTTTATAATAATTTCTTTTAATTTTAGGAAAATGAAAAAAATCTTATGATGAACACTTTATACAAGCTTCATGATCGATTGGCACAGCTTGCAGGTAATTGTTTTAACAATCATAGTCTCTAAAAATGGTTTGAAAATTAGTTTGCATATGTAGCATATTGTATCAGTAGAATAGTGCTTTTCTCAAGTTCAGTGTCATGTTTGTGGGATATTTTCTCTTTAGAGGTTTTTATTACCTATATGAAGTGGGTTTTTATATTTTTGTAGATCTATTTTAATCAAGGTGTTTTTTTCTACCTGCCACATTTATTAAGTGAAATATATATGAGGGGGGGACCAAAAAAAATCCAGAATTTATTTATAAAAAATTGTGTATTTATTCTTACGTGTTTAAACTTCAGTCACCTTCAAAGTACTCTCTGTTTGATGCAATAAAGTCAAGACACTTTTTCCACTGCTTGAAACAGTTTTTGAATTAATTGATTTTGATACCTGTGAGTGCTTCTGCCATTTTCTGTTTCACCTTTGCCTCATCTTCAAAATGTTTCCCTTTGAGGACTTTTTTTATCTGGGGAAACAACAACAAATTGCTTGGGGTAACACTGGGTGAATAGGGAGGATGGAGCATTGGGATTTATGCCATTTTTGGTCAAAAATTGCTGAACACTCAGCATGGTGTGAACAGGTACATTTTTCGTGGTGGAGGAACCAGTAACCTGTTTGTCACAATTCAGGACATTTCTTTTGCAAATCGTGATGCATCTTTCTCAAAACGCTCAAAATTTTTGGTTGACCATTAGATCCGGAGGAACAAATTCTGTGTGCATAATCCCTCTCATATCAAAGAAACAGATGATCATTATTTTCTGGTATTGTTTTGTTTTGTTTTGTTTTTGGGTCCCCCCTCGTATGTATCTTATATAATTATAGTCATATTTCTTTACTGCATTAATAGTAACAAAGTTCTGAAATTGAATTGGGTAAGCAATGAATTAACTAAAATCCTAGATTAAATATAAAAATGCAGATTGTCCTTTAGTGGTTGTATAGGTGTCATAAAGTAAATATATTCTAGAATTTTTTCTCCTGACTCATTGCATTTTCCTTATATTCTGCTCTTAGTAAAACTTTGAGAGTTCTCAGGTGTCATTATATCTGCAGTTAGAATAATAATATGGGTGAATTGGTATAAAGTTAAGCATCTATAAGCTGTAGTAGTAGTAGTTCATCTGTTTATTACCTTTTAACTCTTCTTAATTATTCTTATTTAACATATAATCTGAAAGAAGAGACTTTGGATTTTCTTCTTATAAACAGTTACAAAAAAAAGAAAAGCCTAATTTTCCAAACTTTTTTATGTAGCAGATTTTTGTAGAAACCAGATTGTTGGTAGTAGCCTGATAGGTAAGGGTGGAACTTCTCTGGTTGAACAGTGCATATAGGATTCTGACAGTTCCCCATCCTCTCACCAATCTTTGTTTTTTTTCTTTGGGTTGTTAATTCTGGTCAGTTTTTTAGGCTTATAATTCTTATAATTATAATAATTCTTATAATTCTTATAATTATATCACTAAAATCCTTTTTTACTTTAACTGATGAACTCTCATATTCATACACTGCAAGCTAATGACATTTATTTGGTATGCTGTAGCACCCAGAAGTAGGTTAAATATATACAGAGGGTTATAAAAAAATGTATACACATTTTAAGAAAGGCAAAAATTATATTAAAATTGTAATGTTTGATATATACCAATAACAAAAGATGAATTCAAGCCACATTTGACTTCTGCAATTACAGGAGGTGCTCAAAGTGGTTACCATCAGTGTCCAGAAATTTCTGATTATGGCAAACTATGCCTTGATCGGTGTTGACTGAAATGTCCACTTGTATCACTGCTCATGCTGTTTCAATTTATCATGCATCTCAAATTTATTACAAATGTGTGCAGTTGTTAGGCGTGTTGTTGTTTCTGTTGCATATTTATGCCTCCATTGTTGTCATACTTCCACAACGTTGTCAAATTTCAAATACCACTTCAAAATGGTCTTGCTCCTTGAAGGAAAATTGTGCTTTCACCATTTTCTTTGACTGTCCTGACTGTCTCATGATGATGCTAGCATTTGATTAATGTCATCTTTTGAGCAAATGTCATACTACACATTGCTACTGTAATTCAATTCAGTTTTGAAAAGTAATACATATATAACATCTCTTAAAATGTGTATAATCTGACATTTTTTTTGGCACCTCCAGTATAGACTCTAGCTAGGAATTTCCGATGTTGCTACCATAAGCTTCTACAACTGTCTCTGTATTATTGTTTTACAAAGTGTGCTAGATCAGCTAGATCTGAGGTGCTTTTAAAGATACAGATTCCTTCATCTGGAGCAGAGGTTGGCAAATTTGTTTCTGTGAAAGGGCCAGGTAGTACATTTTTTAGGCTTTGCAGACTACACTGTTTCTGTTGCAACTATTCAGTTCTGCTATTATTGCATGAAAGCAGCCATAGATAATACATAAATGAATGAATGTGGCTGTGTACCAGTAAAATTTCATTTATAAAAACCAGTGGTAAGCCACATTTGGTTTATGGGCTGTAGTTTGCTGACCTCTGCTGTAGATCTATGGAATCTGGAATCTCTGAGGACGCATTATAAAGTTTGAAGACTGGCTTGTTCATCTGATTGGTATTTCTTCCCATTTTACAACTATGGCCAAAAATCTGGCTACTTGAACAAAACTATAAATAGAAACATGATTTCTTTTAGGATAGAAAAATTGCCAAGGATTATACTTTAAATATTATACTGTTATGTTAATTATTTTTAAAAGTTACTTGAAAAAAACAGGGCAGAAAAAACTTAACATTTGAAGTTCAATGTGAGGATAATCGATTTCTAATAACCACAGATATCCTGAAAGAAAAGGCTTTGGATTTTCCTACAAATCGTTGTAAAAAAAGGGTAATACAGTTTTCTGACTTTTATATGTAGTATGTCCCTTTGTAGAAACCAGGTCATAGTTAGAAGCTTCTAATTTCCCAGATAATCTCTGTAATAATTTTTAAGGCATGTACATTTCTTGTTAAAGATGGGCCTATACTCTGAAAATGTATGTTTTAATTAGAACTTACATAAATACTTGAATTATTAATTTGAGTGATAGTTGTATAAGTTAGCACAATGAATTTTCCCCATTGAAAAATAATACATCTATTTTGGGCCTTCTGTGTGCCAAGATCTATGGGTAGGCATTAATGTGACATGGCTAACAATTTAATTGGGATTGTTAGAGGAAGGTAAGTTCTTATCTAAAATGAAATGCATTTCAAAGTTGTGGTTTATGTAAAGAAAATTACCTATCACTTACTGGAATTTTTTCTCCATAAAATATAAATAATGTTCATCTTTCCTTACTGATAATAATTATTGTAATTTGTAAAATATTAATATCTGTTATGTTGAACATAGCACTGATTCAAAATTAATAATATGCTAATCTTTCCAGGAGATCATGAATGTGGCAGTTCTAGTCAGAGAACACTTTCTGTTCAAGATGCAGCTGCATATTTAAAAGTAAGCAGTGAAATTAGAATTTTAATAGCTATATTCTTAAAGTTTATATAAATCATTACAGTTTATATCAAAAGTACCATGTATTTGATTAATTGCACTGTTGAAAGTCTTGGGTCTGCTGTTTGGTGTGATGTGAGTGCTAGACAAAGCAGAATTATTCAGCATTTTTTATATTAGTTTGCTTTGGAACATTCTCTATGAGAGAATGCACATTAATTTGGAAAGGAAACATTGGTGAGAGAGAAATTGAGATAGGTAAGTAGCATGTAAGAAAGCAAGTATTCAGCTAACCCTTGTCATTTATTTCAAATCTTCTGCCCAGATTAATTTTATCTCAGAGTACTAAGAGAACTTGCAGATGAATTTTATAGACCACTGTAAGTGATCTTTAGGAAATTTAGGTAAAAAGAAAGGTACTTGAAGGTTAAGATAAACAGGTATCATTCTCATTTCCAAAAAGAAGAAAGATTTTGAAAACCATACTGGTGAACTTGATATCTGTCCAATTCTATAAAGATAATTCCAGAAAAATGTGAGTACTTGCAAATGGAAATGCTGATCATTAAAGGTTGGCATGGGTTCATTATGAACAAGTCATGTCATACAAACTTCATTTTCCCCCTTTTTTATTGTGGCACAAAAAACATATAACTTAAGTGGATTACATATAGTATTGTTAACAATATGCACATCGTTGTACTTAAGATCTCTGGAACTTTTTCATCTTGCATAACTGAATCTCTGTACTCATCGCACAGCAGCTATTCATTTCCCCCTCCTCCCAGTCCCAGGCAGCCACCATTCTACTTTCTGTTTCTCGGATTTTGACTATAGAATATACCTCATATAAATGGAATCGTGTAGTATTTGTCCTGTGACTGGCTAACTTCACTTAGCATAATATCCTCAAGGTTCATCCATGTTGTAACATATGACAGGATATCCTTTTATAAGGCTGAATAGTTGTGTGTGTGTGTGTAAAAACCACATTTTTTTTATTTGATATATTGGTGGACATTTGGGTTTCCACTTTTTGGCTATTATGAATAATACTGTAGTGAACATGAAAGTACCAATATCGCTTAGATCTTTTTCCTTTCTTCTGGGTAAATACCCAGAAGTGGGATTCCTGGACCATAGGCTGGTTGTGTTTTTAATTTTTTTAGGAGCTTCATACTGATTTCCATAGTAGCTATACTATTTTGCAGTCCCACCAGTAGTTTACAAGTGGTCCCTTTTCTCCATATCCTTGAAAACACTTGTTTTTAAATAATGGCCTTCCTAACAGTTGTAAGGTAATATTTCACTGTGGTTTTAACTTAATTTTCCTCCTCATTGATAATGTTAAGCATCTTTTCATTTACTTATGATACGTTTGTATGTCTTCAGAGAAATTTTTTTAAAGATTTATTTTTATTGTTTTTTGACACAGAGAGAGAGACAGAGAGAATGGGGAGGGCCCAGAGCAGTCTCCATAGTTGACAGCATTTGCTTTCTATATAGCTTCTCTTCACAGGTGGGCATGCGGCTGCGCAGGGCAGGAACTGGGCTGGGAGCCTCCCACATAGGCCCTGGCAAGAACTGAACTGGGGCACACCCCAGTTGAGCATATGGGTCCACCTGGGCCGGGCCAGGATTCGATCCTCTGGCCCCAGGGCTGCAAAGCGAGTGCTTAACCCAGTGAGACATCCCAGCTTCCCCTAGAGAAATTTTTATTCAAGTCCTTTGCCCATTTTCAAATTACATTATGTGACTTTTTTGTTACTGTGTGGGAGTTCCTTATTTATTTTGGTTATTAACCCATATCACATATATGGTTTGCAGATATTTTTTTCTTAATCCGTAGGTTGCTTTTTCACTTTGATTGTTTCCATTGCTGTGCAGAAGCTCTTTAGTTTAATACGGTTCCACTTACCTGTTTCTGCTTTTGTTGCTTGTGCTTTTGGTGTCATGTCCAGAAAATCGTTGCCAAGACCAATGTCATGAAGCGTTCTCCTGTATTTTCTTGTAGGAATTTTATAGTTTCATGGATTAGGTTTTAGTCTTTATTTCATTTTGTGTTGACTTTTGTGTGTCGTGTACTATAAGTTCCAATTTCACTCATTTACATGTGGAAATCCAGTTTTTTCAACACTGTTTGTTGAAGAGACTATCTTTTTCCCATGTGTGTTCTTAACACCCTTGCCTAAAATCAGTTGACTATGTGTGCATGAATTTATCTTATTTTCCTCCATTGATCTAGGTATCTGTCTTTATACCAGTACAGTTCTTATTACTGTAGCTTTGTGATATGTTTTGAAGTCAGGAAGTGTGAGACCTCCTGATTTTTGTTCTTGCTGAAAATTGTTGGACCATTCTTATATTTCAGGAACAAATCCTATTTGGTCATGGTGTATGATTTTATTTATTTATTTTTTAAACGTGCTGTTGAATTTGGTTTGTTTGTATTTTGAGGATTTTTTGCATTTATATTCATCAGGGATATTGGTCTTTGTTTCTTTTCTTGTAGTATCTTTGTTTGGCTTTGGTATCAGACTAATGCTGGCTTTTTTAAATGAGTGTGGAGGTGATCTCTTAAATTAGGGGGAAGAATTTGAGAAAGACTAGTGTAAATTCTTCTTTAAATATTTTATAGAATTCTCCAGTGAAGCCACTGAGTTCTGGACTTTTCTTTGTTGGGAGATTTTTGATGACTGGTTCAATCTCCTTACTAGTTACAGGTTTGTTCAGATTTTGTATTTTTTAGTGATTCATTGTCAGTAGGTTATATGTTTCTGAGAATTTATTTATTCTAGGTTATATAATTTGTTGGTGAATAATTGTTCATAGTAGTCTCTTCTGACCCTCTATTTCTGTGACAGTCATAATTTTCTTTTTTGTTTCTGATTTATTTGAATCTTCTCTTTTTTCTTAATTAAGGGTTTGTTAATTTTGCTGATCTTTAAAAAAAAAGAAAAACTGTTTTATTGATTTTGTTTTATTTTCTATTGTTCATTTCTGCTCTAATCTGTATTATCGCCTTCTGCTAACTTTAGGCTTAGTTTATTCTTTTTCTAGTTTCTTGAGGTATAAAATTGGGTTGTTTATTTTGAGCTCTTTCTTTTTAATGTATACATTTACCCACTATAAACTTCTAAGCACTGCTTTGTTGTGTCCTGTAAGCTGCTGTTGGGCTTCTTGAATCTGAATGTCCCTTTCCCTCATTTGGGAGTTTTCTGTCATTATTTCTTCAAATATGCTTTCTCCTCCTTCTCCTTTTGGGACTTCCATCGTGCATACATTGATGATTGATGATGTTCCATTAGTTCCTAAGTTTTCTTCACTCTATTATTTTTTCTTTTTTATTCCTCTGGAGAATTTCAAATGACTTGTCTTTGAGTTTCTTGATTCTTTATTCTGCTTAAGTCTGCTGTTGAACCCACCTAGTGAAGTTTTAATTCAGTTATTGTACTTTTCAGCTCCAAAATTTCCAATTTTTAGAATGTTTTCTTACTTTTGATATTCTCATTTTATTCATGTATTGTTTTCCAGAGCTTGTTAAGCATATTTATGACAGTTACTTGGGATTTTTGGTCAGGTAATTCATATTCAGTTTTTCTGGGTAAGTTTCTGGAGATTGATTTTGTTCCTTCAATTGGGCTGTATTTTCTTGCTTCCTTTGTGGTCCTTGCTACTTTGGGTTGAGATGTACCGGTATGCATTTGAAAACAACCACATCTTCCTGTTTTTGTGGACTGTCTTCATGCAGGGGAAGACCTTTAGCAATCAGCTCTGGCATCCTCTCAAACCTTTTCTGTGGATGTATTTTTTCTGGACTTGAGAGTATAAATTTTCAACCAGAGAGGTTTTACAGGTTTCTTTTTTCAGGAGCTTGTAATTTTTTGCTCCCTCTGGTGTCTGTCTTCTGTACTGCAGGTCCTCTGGAGCACAGCAAGCTGCCCAGCTCATTTCTCAGAAACCTCCACAGATATAGACTGTGTCAGGCCTAGTCAGTGCTCTGAGACAGGTGCTATAGGTACTGGTCCCTTGCGCAGCTCCCTGAGAAACTGAAACATTAGACACATGCTCCAACTCTATCCCTCCTCAGAGAGAAGGGAGAGTTGGGGGTTTCTGTCACTCACTCTGCACTGAGCTGTGGGGAGGGGCAATGGTGAGTGAATGTGTGCTAGTTTAAACCATTGCCTTTGCTCTTGGTGGCCCCCAGCTTGGTGCCCTTATCTGTCTGTGTCTAGATTCAGGCAACATATACCAACCAGTTCCTCTGGTAGCACCCTTAAAAACCTGAACATTAGACACAAATTCCAGTCTTCTCATTCTGTCCTCAAGGAGGACCCAGTAATTGGGAGGTTTCCCCTGACTGACTTCCCTGTGCTAGGGGAAGGGGCTCTCTGGAGCATGAGTGCTACAGATTTTTCCAGTGGCTTCCATGCAGCTAGTTTCAGGCCTGCTTGGAATGCAGGAGCCTCAGAACGGTTTCTGGATTTACTACAAAGGGAATTGGTTTGTATGTTGTTGAATTTCTGTCTCCATGTGAGAAGTTGGGTCTGGGACTTCCTATTCAGTCATCTTGCTGATATCATCTCCCCTTTTTTAAAATATAGAATGTACCATATAGTTCTAAGACCTCCATCAGGGTTTTGTTGACAATCTGCCTTGATATGCTTGTCAAAAAGAAATACGGACTCAGATTTTAACTTAATTCATGATTTATATGTAGATAGCCAAAAGATGTTAAGACATTGTAATATGATGGAGATTAGATGTGGATTCAGATACAAGCACTGTCACGTGGAACCTGTGTGTCTTGGTAAAGTCTCTTTATTTTTCTGTACTAATTGTCAAACTGGGACTCTTATTAATACCTGTCAGAGTTATTGGAGACTGAAGTGGATATATAGTATCTAACTCAGTGCCTGATGATTATAGTGCCTTCCTGGTATGTTTTTATTTCTTTTCTGTGTTACCTAACTAATTAAAACAGTGTCACTTGGAGAGAGGTTCTTAATAACATGCTACAGAATTTATCTCTCAACATTGTTCATTTTTTCATTTTCATAAGTTTTGATTTAGAACATTTGTGGATAATGTAATAGCTAATAGATTGGATAGCTAAAGAATCAGATCCAATAAGATTTAAAAAAGGAAAGGTTGATTATAGGGCTCTATCTTAAGGGATGGAAGAAGGGTTGCTGTGTGGATTGTGGAGGAGGGGGCAAAGCAGGGAGTGGATTAAGTAAGCTAAAGGGGACATAGAATAAAGTATTCCAGGAGGAGGGTGTAGCATGTGGGAATCCAAAACAAGCAAGTGTTTCTGTGAGATATTTGAAAGTGTTTATACTTCTAGTAGCAGGAAAAATTGATCCCAACCAAGTATTTCCTTACTGCTTTCTGTCTCTTTTTTTTTTTCCCAATTAAATCTCTTACGTAATGGCAGATATATGTTGGTTCTAAACTCCTGCAGTAAGATTAATATACATTTCAGAGGAACCCTGAGATTCATAAACTCTACCAAATACTGTCTTTGAAGGACTGCATGGAAGGGATAGAGCTTGGGGACAGGGTAAATCTTGATCCAGTAGTTAAGCTGGAGCTGAGAAAGAGGCAGAGGTTGGTATGAATGACTAATTTCCTCTTTCTCCTTCCCTGACCATTTGATTACAGCTGTGGATCAGCAATAGGATAAGGTAAAAAGAAAGGGACACAGAACTTGGGTTGCCTCCAAGTTTAAGCCAGGCAGCAGTGATAGGGTATAAGGGACTAATTGTATTACTGATATCAAAGTAGTTACTGAAAGCACCCGTGCAGGAGCTGAGTTGGGAACTGCTTATTTTTTGAGGGTGTTTTTCTTTTCTTTTTTTTAAAGATTTATTTTTATGGTTTTTGACAGAGAGAGATACAGAGACAGAGAGAAGGGGGAGGGCCCAGAACAGTCTCCGTAGTTGCACATCATTTGTTTTTCCACATAGTTTCATTCTACAGGTGGGAGTGGGGCTGCACAGGGCAGGAGCTGGGCTGGGCACCCCGGTGAGAACGGAACTGGGGGCACTCCCCAGTTCAGCATATGGGTCCACACAGGCCAGGCCGGGATTCGATCCTCAGTCCCCAGGGCTGCAAAGTGAGCGCTTAACCCACTGAGCCATCCCGGCTTCCCCCATAGGTTTTTTTTTTTTTCTTTTTAAATAAAATTGGCATTAATAAATTCTAGTCTTAAAAGATTTTTGATACCTTTTCCCAGGAATTATTTAATGTTTTTAATTGAGTATGACTTTTTTTAGATTTAGAATTTCTAACGTATACAGAAGATTTTGGATTAATCATTTGTATTTCTTAAGCAGTTAAGTTATTTTGTATAGAAATGCCAATAGTCTTCTTTTATATTTAGTGTATATGTGTGTGTTAAACTTGAAGTTATTTTTTATAGAAATGGAAATATTTTATATTTATGGTGTGTGTTAAACTTTTCTCTTTGGAATTTCATTTTCAGTTTTTTAGGTATTGTAAAAACCTGATATGAACTAGTAACTGCTAGGAAGGCTCAGCAGCAAAGGTTCTCACCTCCCATGTGGGAGGCCCTTGTTTTGCTTCCCTACTCTCGCAGTCCCACATCAACCGTTGTGGAATGAACTCATGTCACTGCCAGGAACCAGCCTGGATGACTAAAGTCCCCGAGTTCGAGCAGTGGGAATGGAGCGGTGGGACCCACAAATTGTCAGCCAACTGTTCTCAGTAGGAGGAGCAGCCCGGAATAGCTTTATTGTTTGTCTTATATAGCAAAAGTTTATCATAACAATGAACAGGCAAAGGTCATGCATTAGCATAGCAAAGCACACTGTGAACAGATCTTTACAGGAGATAACAGCCCCTTCCAGTAAAGGCTTTGACATGTAGATCATGGACCATCATTCGAAGCTATATATACATACTTTTCTATATCTAATCACCCAATTACCCCCCCCCCCAAGGGAGATAGATGAAAGGGGGGACCTAGGCTTTGCCATCAAGGCCCCAGGCCAGTCCCTCCTGTTAGGCCCAGGGAACCGAGGCTTTGCCATTGAAGCCCCCTCCCCCGAAACCTTTCTCCCAACATGTCAAACTAACGATGTACAACTGTGGAGACTGCTCTGGGCCCTCCCCCCTTCTCTCTCTTCCTCTCAACTTCTTTACTCTTACCTTCTCTCAAAACAATAAAATAAACCTTTAAAAAAAGAACCACATACCCAATAACTTGGTGATTGCCTGAGGGAAGGGGAGGAGGGGGGAGGGAGAGAGGG